>SMLS01064207.1:0-32267 GCA_004785975.1 Popillia japonica
TACATGATGAACAACTCGTTTATAAAAACTTTAGTGTGTTATTAACTGAATTTGAATTTTAAAGAAACGAGAATTTCTGATAATGTATGTTCTGCTGTTTCAACAATTATAAATGTTTTACATGTTTGTTTATAATTTAAAATATTTAGCAAGATCCTTGAAACATTGCATTTATAATATACAAAACAAGATCTCAGATATACAAAATCTATCTACTACGTTGTACTATTGGAACGTCGCAACCAGTTTGGAAATTTCACAAACGATGGAATTTTTCGCGATTTTCTTCTCAACATGTCTATGATGCTATGATATTCAGAATTTATAACATAATCGAGCGGCTTTAAACCATAATTGTCTTTAATAGTCGCGTCTGCTTTCCTTTCTAGTAAAGCTTCGACGATATCCTTCCTATTCATTATAGTAGCGTAGTGAAGAGCTGTTCGACCATGCCGATCCACATGATTGGGATCTGCATTGAGGTCTAGGAGAGTATATATCACTGTGACATGTTCTGCTTGTGCTGCTAAATGAAGAGGTGTTGAGCCAAATTCATTAACTGCATTCACGTTCGCCTGGTTGTGATAAATCTCTTCCACCAGGTTGTTATGTCCAGGGATCTTAAAATCCTTCAATAAGTATCTTCTGCGAAAAAGAAACTTTATTAGTTCCTCATGGTTTGATATTATTGCATGAAAAACTAATTTGTTGCGGCAGGTTTCAATATTAGAAGTTGCCCCGTACCTAAGCAACATTTTAGTTATCGTTGCATATTGTTGCAGTATAGCTACATAAAGAGGTGTTAGGCCACTTTCAGATGCAAAATTAACATCAGCCCCTTCACTTAACAATGTGGCGGTAATTACTGAATTGTTCGTCATAACTGCAGCTATTAGGGGTGTCCGACCACATTTGCCTACATAGTCGACGATTACGTTGTTTTCGATTAATGTCTTCGTAATATGGTTGTTGTGAATATCTATTCCTACAATGAGTGGAGTGTTTCCATGTGAGTCTGCTAAATTTATGTCTGCTCCATTCGCCAACAATAATTCAAATACAAACTGATCCACTTTTTTTTTTATAACGGCTACTAAAGGTGTGGAGCCGGTGTCATTTGTGTCATTCACACCTTTTCCGTTTCTCGAGAGAATTTCAATCATAGTTTGACTCCTTTGAGTAGCAGCATACCCACATTCTGTGTAACCCGCTATTTCTTCTGCATGAAGTCTCATAAAATGTCGTATTAAAATCTGATCGACGTCTTTGTTTTTTAATTCATGAACAGCATTAAGGTATTTTATACTGTGCGGGTTTCTAAGATTGGCTCCGTATTCAAGCGCTCTTTCAACGAGTTTTAGTTTCTTCTCAGTAGCATTACGCGCTATATCAATTTCCTTCACTAAGTTAATGCTGGTTTGGTTTTCTACTGTCCGAATAAGATTTAAAACTTGGGCAGGATGGGTGGAATAATAAGTTGGATTAAGGGAGCATGTGTCATCCAAATTCCATAGCCACACTACAACATTAAATTCTTCTCTCTCTTTAGCTTTATCCACCAACGTATCTGTGCATGTTACAATATTGGGTGCGGCTCCATTCTCGAGCAGTAATCTAACCATATCTGGATTTCGCTTTCGCGCTGCTACGTAAAGAGGTGTCACATCACATGACATTTTGAAATTTGGATCAACGCCTTTCTTTAATAATAACTCGATAATTTTTATATGTTCGCCTGGTACAACGTCTAATAACTCTGTAAATACTATTTGTTTCGACAAATGTGCATTTACTTCATTTTCTAATAATAATTCCATCATAGACCAATTCTGTTTTTCAAGGGCATTATCCAACAGTGTCAACTGATGTTCGTCCTTAACATTCACGTTAGCGCCTTTTTTTAGTAAAATCTCGACGAGTTGCAAGCTTCTTTGCTGTTGCGCGGATGTAATTAAGGACCAGTCACGATCGTGAATGAAGTATAGTGATTTAATCATCTCGGTAGGCTGAAAGTACAAGTCTTCAATTTCTGCAATGTCTCTAAGCGTGCTTGCAAGCTCGAAATAGATACTCCTGTTAGAAACATTAATAGTACTGTAGTTTGCTGCAGCTACAAGTGGTGTTAAGCTTTCTTCGTTTATGTAATTCACGTTTGCCCCATGTTCTAGCAATAACTGTATTGTGTCCATAGTTCTCCATTTTATAGCACAATAGAGAGGAGTGCGATCCCAGTATTTCATAGTGTATGGTTGAAGATCATTAGTATGGCACCTTACTTCCAGATTAACATCAGCATTATTTTTTAATAATAGTTCAATAATATCTTTTCTTTTAGTATGTATAGCTTCGTGGATAGGCCGTGTAAAATATATGTTCTTTTTGTAGGAATACATATAATGGGCCATCTTTGTTAAAGGTTCATCAATTTGGAGCAACTCGTCGATAGTAATATCAGTCAAGTCATTATTGTCAGCATTGAACTGCGTAAGTACTTCGCGTACATCCCTTTTAATTATTTCAGTTTCAAAATGAGTATTAGAATCCATTCGGACTTTTTTATTGGGATCTGCCTTTGCCTTTAGAAGCATTTCTGTCACTTCTAGAGTTCCAAACTTTATACCGTCACAAAGCCAGTTTGAGCCGAACTTCTTGATATCTACTTTCTCTATCAACATCTGTGTGATAGCTTTGTTTCCTCTATGTAGGTTCAGCTGAAAACTATTAAAACCCCATTGTAAGTTGGGGTGTAAATTCACGTTTGCTCCTTTCTTTAATAGTAAGTTTACGATTTCACTTTCATCTTTACCAATACTGTAGTACAATGGTGTGCATCCGAAGACATCCCGGGCATTGATCTTATCACCACGTTGAAGACATGCAGTTATAGCATTGATGTCGCAAAAGATAACAGCCATGTGGAGCGGGGTGAGATGCAATTCATCCAATTTAAAATACTTCAGCAACTTTACATCAGTTTCTTCTGTATTCAAGCATAGATTATGAAATCTTATAAATTCCTTATTATCGCAATATCTCACACAAAGCACATTTTTTATTATATTAAAAAACGAAGGATAACGAAGTATTGTTTTATACATCTCAAAGAAATTAATATTACTCCTTACATATGCCTTACTTCTTGTGTTTTTCAAGGCGTGACTTGCATGATAATTCCAATACGCTTCTTGGGTTGCAAGCAATGGAGGCAGAAAGTTTGTGATATTAAAGTAAACATTAGTCTCGCAAAGGTCAACCCACGTCCAACTTAATAATGCATCGCGCGAATATAAGTCGTAACGATTTTCAAGCATACATTGAATTATTGTTTCCAAAGACGCAGCCTTGTCCCTGCGATATCGAATAGCTGCTAAATGCAAAGCAGTTCGTCCGAGGCCATCTGTTTGTACCAAAACCTCTTCGTTTTCTCTACATAAGTTCTTTATTTGCGTGCATATTTTGTCAGTAGCTATTTCTGTATTGTTGTAAACGATTTTATGCAAAGGAAACTGTTCAGAATGGATATGCAAAACGTCAAGGTTTTCATTTATTAATATCTTGAGGTATATATTTTGTACACTCTCTCGATCAGCACTTTTAAGTAGCCAACTTGCTGCAAAAAATTCTGCGAATGTGTAGTGAACAAAAGCCGGCTCTTCGTTTTCATTAATATATTTAACGAATCCTAACCTGGCGTAGTTGCAAACCTTTACTTGTCTATTCACAGCAAACTTTTCTGTTACCGAATTACTACCGAATATAAGTTTCACAGCTAATTCCCAATAGAATTTCAGAAAACTGGTTTTTTCCTCGGCGTCCAATACATATCCAGTACGCTCACAATAACGTGTGATTTCTAACCTCACTATATGTTTGTAAAGAACCCACCTACTAAAACTTCGAAAGTCTGTAGTGATATTGCGGGAAATTGTCTTCAGCATACCTAAATACAGTGGGTTAGCGACAAATTCAGATGGAATTTGCTGTAGGTCATTTTCATGGAAACCCCAATTTTCAAGATATTTACTACTACCATTGGATTCCGTATTAAAAGGTAAAAGTGTAACAATATCAATGTGAGTGAATTGATTGCTTAATAATTTGACGGTCAGTGATCTTGAACCAATAACAATTCTCTCTAAACAAGTTTCTTCTTCTAGCTTGCTTATTAATTTCATCACTTGCTTTTCACAGGTGGGTGCCACTTCGTCGAATGAATCTAAAATTAATATTAATCGTTTTCGACAATTTACAAATGTATTTAAGAAACGTTTGTATGTCAAACATTCTTGTTTATTCCACAGGAAATTTATTGGATCTTCAAATAATTTCTGAGTATTTCTTCGCATGTCTTGTTGATATCGAGCTAAATTACTAAACAGTACGTAGTATTGTGAATCACACATTTGGAGCAAAGTCTGCAGAAATGTAGTTTTTCCTATACCAGCTTCGCCAACGACGACGCAAATTCTTTCATTGATCTTTTTAAAAAAGTTATTTTCCGGAAAAACTGCCTCTGAGGATGTTATAGTCGAATCAGTCCTTTCCGTCTTTGATAAACGTCGTCTTTTACCAGTTGAATCTTTGCACAAATGTCGTTCTAAATACTTCAGACAAGTTCTCTCTGTTACCGTACCTATGATTGGTATTGCGTTTTCTTCACCAGTGCTGTATACGCGGTGGCCATATTGATCAACTAGAAAATTGTTCAATTCCAACAGGCTTTTCGAGCATTTGCTGGCAAACATTAGTTTATCATCTTCGAAACGTAAACGGTACATCTTGTAATATTCGAATTTAGGATCTGCCTTTACTTCGTCATAAATTTTTTCACTGTTAGCAAAGTGACAGTATATGGAAATATTACATCCGTTTGGTGTATAGCTTTTATTATTCATCGACTCCGAATCTACTGCTTCAATGATAAACAACATGTAATTATCACCTTCCAAACAGTCTTTACTTAAGTAGAAAATTCTAGGTTCAGTTAATTTGAGAACATCCGAACAAGAAATAGCTTGCACTAGTCTTCTATCACCGTTTATAACTGTGTATAACGAAGCTGGTTCTCTGCCTTGCATTGAGACGGAGATCGATTGCAAAAGTTTATCAGTTTTATTTCCTAAATTTTTGATAGCGCTCAAACCGTAACTCGTCATTTCATCATATCTTCTACTTGGATCTGAATCTATTATGATATAATGTTGATCTAGATGCGAAAAATCTTTCAGTAGTTGAAGTGCATTATTGGGTTTTAGAATGAGAGGTATCTTTCGTCGTTTCCATAGGTGAATGAGCAAATTCTTTAATGTTTCTGGTTTGATTGAGTTTGTAATAAGCTGTTCTTTATACTCTTTAGATAGTCTTCCGTTATCATCAACAAATCTGTTCCACCGGTCAATATCTATTTCAGGAGTAATGTTTTGCAATATACATCCGAACAGGCATGTTTCAATAGCTGTTTCATTTGCGATGGTGACATTATGCGAGAGCGTTAATTCATTCCATGCGAGGGCTGATTCCTTCTTAAACGGAACTGTTTTTGTTGGTGTCATAATCGAATCAGAAAGATAGATCCTCAGTAATTCATGTTCGATGTCTACTTTATTTAAGCTACCGGTTTTATTACTTGTAAAGTATTTGTCAAGGAACTCGATGATTTGTGCGGCATCGTTTGATTTCCATATGTCCTTCAATTTATTTACAATGATGTGTGCATTAGGTTGCCCTAAGAATATGTAGAAGTCATTGAAAAACTGCTTATATTCCGTAGCTACGTCAGCATCTAGTGAAGATAATTTGTGGATTTTGTTATAAATGATTGATTTATTGGTAGATGCATGCTCTTTTATATGAAGTTCGTATTTTGCGATGCCTTTTTGGAAAAACGTAGTTTGAGACGAAGTTTTTTGACAAGCGAAGTACCAAAATTGAATATTATCCCTGTTTATCTTACCAACGTTTCGCAAACAATCCCAATTCTTTTTCTTTGTTATGTCATCGTATCCTTTCATGTATTTGTTGATTTCTAGCTTTATTTTACCGGATTTTACTTGGATAAAATAAAGGTTACACGCGTCCGAATCATGATAATTTACCGCCAGCACGATATCATCGAACGGATGAAATTCCTGAACTTCATAGAAGATCTGGTAATCTTTCACCGCTCGATCTTTTGACAGTAATGATGCCAGATATGCAGTGACACTGCGTTGATATTTATAGCCTTCGCCGTAATCGGCCATTGTTGTCCGAAGATTCTGTTAATTAACTTCTTTCTGCAAATATTAAGAAAAATAAATACTTACTCTTGTTTCATTCATATAAATGCTTGTTGGCAAAATGAACTTTGTTTAGTATTTGATACTTACATGAACACATAACTAGTTTAGCGTAGTACTTATTAACTATTTGGGATTCAACGTTATGTGGTACTGAGGATGAATCAGCTATATTCTTTTATTTAGTAAGAAATTCTTTATCATCTCAGCCCTTACAGTTTATGATATGTCCTTAGGAAACCAGAAAGTACTAACAAAAATATGTAGAAGAAAAGTGAGCAATTTATTTACACATTGCGTCGGTATTTGTAGCCTTTGCCATAGTTAGCCATCGTAGTTAGAGCATATTGTTAATTATCTCTTAAACTGTAAACATTGGGAAAATGAATCACAAATGGAGCTTGGTAGGATGGACTGTTAATATATTATTACTTACGTAGACATTCCGTACTGTACAGTTCGTTTAAACTTCTTTTTATATGTTATTGATTACTGATGACAAATTGCTTTGCGAATTTGAAGCGATTGGCCTCCTAAGCGATAGTTAAGGTCGAATAAATTTGATTTATGAGAATGTGAATATGGTAATTATAGGTTTGGCGTATAATGTTAAATATATATTCCAATTATTAACTTAACTTAAATCCATTAAGTAAATAAATAAGATGATTTTTTTTGACGAAGAATTGGGTCCAGTTACAATGAGATATCTTTATATAGAAAGAGAACGAACGAGAGAACAATGAAATAAATGTGCAGTATACAAAGAGTCAGAGCTTGACATTTTGTTCAATGTTCAATAAGTGTTATGTTTGTACATTATGTCAACTGCAGCTTACGGTTTCAATTTAACTAATCGGTGTGAATAGAGCAGCAGAAATTTTTATTTGGGAACTAAGAAACTATATTTCCTTTCAATATACATATCACCTAGAGATTTCACAGATATGTTTCACACTACCAGGTGGCTTGATAAAAAAATACTTAAATAGTATTAAGAAACAACAAATAAATATGTATACTCACCCTTCAAAATACTGTAACATATACACATTCTAGCATAACACAATAAGAAAACAATGCAGCAAGAACTAGCTTAGTCCTGTAGTTAAATATGTCATTTAAAAATTACATTTCGTGGGGAACTAAAGCGAGTAAATTTACAAAGATTGTTAGGTACTGTATTTTTATTGATAGCTCATATCTACCTTACTGATATGCCAACATCGCATATGTATCAGTTATACTTTCCTCTTTCAATAAAGCATTGCAAAAATGAGATTTCGCATTTTTTTATTATCATAATAAATTGATTTATACTATACGTTGGAATTAATAGCTACACGTTCCAAGCGGTTGCTGTTTTTCAAGTACATACATATATGCTGTTCTGTAATTAAGCAATGAAATATACAACAACAATTATCAAATTCTATCTGATTATTAAGATAAAAGGGATCCAATACTCACAAATACAAATACATAGCTTAAAACACTACAGTTAGAACCGAACCTCTTAATACAACAAGACGTCACGTTCATTTACATAAGTACGACTAGACAAGATGAATTAGTATTATAAACTTATCAGACTTATCAGCAGTTTTTGGAGTAAGCTACATTTATTATCCCTAGAAATGCTAGTTTTTTCTCAGTGTTCGTTATACCTTCCATGTTTAGACTGCGTCATAGTAGTGCAAATATCTACAAACAAAATATAAGACAAAACAGAAGAATAAATAAAGTACAACAACAAACAAAGTACTTCATACCAAAACTGTCTTACCGCTCAGCGAGCGTCAGTATGCATATCAAGCAAATAAGTCAACACAACGAGCACTGGATGACTTAAAAAGGCTTATCTCCAAAACCATTGAGGATAGAGATAGCCATGGCAACCCTTTTGGATATTGAAGAAGCGTTCAATAACGCTGCAACACACTCACTTGCAGAAGCAATTAGCAAGAAGAGAAATCGAACCCACGCTTTGCAAATGGGTAAAGGCCAGTTTGGAAAACAGGGTTATACAATAAATAAATAAATATGATCCACAATAGACAGAGTCACCCTGGGGACGAAGCCCGGAGGGGGTTATCCACAGAAAGGAATGCTGTCGCCTCTGATGTGGACAAACTTAGTAGCCGAACTGTCTGCCAGGACCTTTACTGCCTCGGATACGTGGACAATCTGGTAATCGTAGTAAAAGAAAAATTTGCAGGAGTTGTTTTCGAAGAAATGCATATAACTCTAAACACTGCGAAGAATTGGTGCAACAAAGAAAGTCTGTCGATTGTCATGAAGACACAAATTGTCACTTTTACAATAAGAGAAACCTAAGAGGACTTAAAGTAGTAAGGCTAGCTGGAGATCCCAATGGCCAAAGAAGCAAAATATCTGAAAGTTACCTTCGAAAAAAAATTCACCTTAATGGTTATATACAAGGTTTAAGCCCATAAGAAGACCCAACAGGCCAGAGTAATAAGGCAAATCAGAACTACTCCAACATTAGTTATGGAGGTCTTACTGTCTGTCACCACTACATTTTCCAATACAAAGAGAAGGAAGGTCTGCTACATACAGACCGATACAGAATCAAACACCCATTCCACAAATGTATGGGTAAATACACCAGAAGTTGACTAAAGAATTAAAAACCGAAGTGGTAACATATCTGCAGATGCCATGGTTCCAAAATACAACAAAAATAGAGTTTTGGCAATTTTCTTTAAACAGAGAAATAACTTAGTGAAGAAATATTTGATAATATTAATCCTATTTTGAGCTTCTAAATAAATTCTAGATATAGTACCTACTACGACACGACATTGTTGCTAACAACGACGTAACTCTGTTGAACAAGTATGAGTGAAGAAATTACAGCGATGAGTCTATTAAATTAAATTAATAATTGTAGCAAAACAAACTTGATTGAATTATCTTTAACACTATTTATTTAAAAATAATTTTGCAACTCTATCACATTTTACATACCACACTTCTATTCACGAAATCGTAATTTAAAAAAATCTGTTTCAAATTAAAACCGACAAGTTGTGGTCTCACGCCAGATTTATGCATTTTAAAAGAGCTTCTAAATATTTTAATGGACCGTAATGTCGTTGTTAGTGAAAATTTACGATCGCTTTAATATAACGTTTTAACACGTTTATTTAGGATATTCGGGGTGCCAAAACTTATTAAAACAACTGCTTAACAACGGAAAACGTGTGTCTCGAATTATCGCAGATTCACAACAGATTTTCTAAATCTCAAATAATATTTTTTTGAAATGTGTTAAATTGTTTCGTAGGGAATGTAAAAATTTCGTTTTCTTACTGATTTATCGAAAGTAATCAATCATTTTAAATAGAGCAAAGTACCTGCTTCTTCCGGATAGTTTGGCGCCTTTGTGTCATCGGGATATCACGCTATGCATTCCGTCGGATACTTTAACTGGATTGTTTGAATTCTTAGGCAATTATCAGAGCGAATATTGGATAGTTATAGTTATTTTAAGTAATATAAATTTATGCAGATACATTAGATGTTTCACATGTGTTAAACAGCAAATAAGGTGACGGTACCAATAGATAATAACATAAGAGAAAATTGAGACAGAATAAATTGTATGCAAGACTGATTCTCAGAATAAGTTACAGCTATTACCATATTAGACTCAAAAGAGATACTTTTTCTATTGACCGGATTTTTAGTAAACCATTTCAATCGTACCCTGACACAGACGGATGCATTTTGGTTATAATTTAATTCCCATCGAATCAACTTAGTGGTGTGACATAATGGTTCTTACATCTAGTGTTATAAGCATGATTGGCACAGTTTTCCAACACGTCAGTTCTATTTTTGAAGACAAAGCATAAAAGTTATGTATAACAACAATTTCCTACTACTTATATTACGTATTTAAGCATATTTAGGGCATCCACAAAATAAAGTCACATTTAAAATAGATTTTTGCGAATCAGTGATTATAAATATAAGTGACGTATGGTTAAGAGCTATTGATGAAGGGTAGTTAACGGTTGCAGTGTTTTTAGACTTTATGAGGGCATTTGAAACTATTAATAGAAACTTTTCGTTGAGAAATTATCAAGAATTGGACTAAGTGGAAATATTATAAGATGGTTTGATCATATTTAACGAATAGAAAGCAAAAAGTAAGATATACCTAATATTATATGTGGTTATGTGACAATGATCTAAGAATTAGCATGAAGAAATGTAAATTTATAGTATTTGGTAAAAGAAATATGATTCATCAATGTTCCTATAAATTTTTACATAGATAATTTAAGTATTGATACAATTTTCAACATAGAATACTTAAGAGTAATGTTTGATGAATGTTTAAGTTTTAAGGTTAATGGTAATTGTGTTATGAATAAAATATCCAAAAGAGTTTACTTCTTGAACAGAATTTCTAAATGTCTTAGATTCTTTACACAGATGTTACTTTATAGATCGATAATCACGCCACATTTGTACAGTCGTGGCCAAAAGTATTTGCCACCCTTCACAGCTCTGATTACAAGAAGTATGTAAGAAATAGAAGAATTCCTTTTTGTACATATTTTTTGTTATGGCTTTTATGGCTTCACAAATCCATCAAAGGCAGACCGCAATTCCTCAATCTTTTGCTGCAATCTAGTCGCATTGTAGGGGAGAGTGGGCCACCTTGAGACGGAAAAAGTTTTTGGTTTATTATCACATTAATTTTTAAAAATAATGGAATAAACATATTTTTCTCTACTAATTAGCTACACGTTAGTCTAGAAGAATCGAAAAATATAACAAGTTGTGGTCTTGTAAGGATGAATTAAATTTTCTTTTTTTTTGTCATGAAATATAAAAAGAAATTAAAAAAATTAAAGAAAACCTTTATTCAACACTAACTTTTAATAGAAAATATTGAAGAACAATAGACACTGAGACTAAAATATAAAAACACTGACAAACTTTTTTAGCGTATGTTCAAATTATTAAAATTAATTTCAAATTTGTAGTAAGACCAGTCTTTTGGTTTTTCCCAGAACAGATGGCAACGGTAAAATCAATTTTATATCTTCAAGTGGAACTACTGCAACATCAGGTTCGGACGGAAAAACAAAATGACCCCCGACCTTTGCAGATTTTCTTAAAAAATTGACTTCAACGTCCTTTGTTGATTTCAAAAGTCTCATCACCTTTCCTACCTAAAATATGTTATTTTTAGCTTTAAATTGCACTAACACAAAATTGTCGGTTTCCGGATCTTTATGAAGCTCTAAGCTCTTCAAATCCGGAAGGTTCATCTTCCGGAATCCAGTCTGTTGAATCATCAGAATCGGTGAACGATATTTTTTCTTCATCATCATCAGAAGACGTATTGTTTTTTGGGATAGATTTTCTTTTTCCTTCAAATATATTCTTACTAGCAGCTTGTTTCTTGGACTCTTCTAGTTTTCGTTTTCCTTCTAGTTTTCGTTTTCGGTTTTCCTTCTTTTCCATGTATTTAATTTGTATCTTTTCTTTCTCAATGGTATCAGTAGGAATACAACTGGTACCTTTTTTACGTTGGATATTTGTCAGTTTTCTCTCTCCTGCTTTGGGGTATCCTTGAAATACTTCAGGACTTATAAAAAATTGCGTGTTCTCCTCACCAAGCGAATAATAATAATAATAATAATAATATATATTTATTGGTCTATCAAATCAAATCATTACAATGCCTTATTACATATTTTACAATAATCCTAGATATATGTACCTAATTTTAAAGATCATAATTTATGGCACATATTTGATTGAGTAACCAAAAAGAATTGTATCACCGGATTAGAGGTGATAGTACTCAAATCCAGTGGTCTACCTACAATCTTTGAAAGTATTTTTAATTCTAAAATAATAAAAAAAATAATAAAAAATAATAGAAAATGATAATATAAATAAAATAGTATAAGCCACCTAAATACATAGAACAAAAGACAAAAAAAGAAAAAAACCCGATATAGTGACTACAACTCAAACGCGCGCTATCGTACAGATGCAGCTGCAAATACAAATCCACTACAATTCACCCCCCGAGAGGAACAGTCTATATTTCGCTTTTAGTCTAGAGATTGAGATATTCTCTTCATAATTGCGCAGAATTTTATTCATATACTTTGCCATGTTATATGTAAAACCATCCTTAAACGATTCCCGGCGGTGAGCGGGGACTGTAAGTAAGCCCCGGGACCTCACATTCACATTGTGCACATCACTTCTGAAGCTTATCCTTCTGAATAAATAGGGAGGACATTTGTTTTTGAAAATTTTATAATAGTATATTGCACTGTGCAGTTCGCGTCTCGCACTCATAGATAGCCAGTTGCATTCTTTTAATTTATGCGAAATCCTTTGAAACTTGCGAATGCCAAAGATCAACCGAAGGCACGAATTTTGCATTCTTTGTATACGCCTTGACTCAACCACCCGTATGCGCGTATCGTAAATCACATCCATGTAATTGAAGGTGGACAGCACCAGTGAGTCACATAGTATTTTTTTTGTCTTTTGATTAATGGTGTTTCGGTTGTGATATATTCTTTTCAGTGACACGAATGCTCTTTTCAATAAGGTTGAAGTATTCCGCTGAAACCGTAAATCCTCATCCATCAGTAATCCCAAGTTTTTCACCAAGGGAACAAATGCAATTGGAATATCATCTAGGCTAAGTGACAGCTCGCCTTGGATTCGATTACGCATGTGCTTGGGACAAAATAATATAGCTTGAGTTTTGGAAGGATTCAGAGTTAACAGGTGGTCTTTCGCAAACCTGCTTACATTTTGCAAATTTTCATTAAGACATGTACGAGCGCGAGCCACCTCTGACGGGTAGAAAGATTTATACAGGGTTTTCAAACTTAAGTCGGCACTATTGCTAACTTCGTTATTATTGGAGCTACAAAGTTGGTTAAATAGGCAAACTAGTGTAGTTTTTCAAGCAAATTACAATGGCATTTAAAAAAAAATTATTGACTTACTGGGTCACGTGATATTGTGAAAAACGTATTTTTTTTAAATGGGACACCCAGTATACAGTTCTCGCGGTCGACAGAAAATTTAATTCTGAACAAAAACTTTCCTATGAACTTTTATCCTAAAGTCAATAATAACAGAGTTATTGATGATTGTTTTTACAGAAACTAAAAACAGTATCGTTTATTTTAAGTTATTTTATTAGTTTCGAAAATAAAAAAAAACAAGAAATTTTAAATTCAGAGCAGATGCTCAAAAACATCACCCTCTTGCTCCAAGCACTTTTGAACCCGCCTGTTAACGCTTCTAGTAGCCTTAGCAATGATTCTACCATCAATATTATTGATAGCATGGCTGATGCTTTGCTGGAGATCTTCAAGAGTATCATACCGTCTTTCATACATTGCACTTTTCACAAATCCCCAAAAGAACAAATCTATAGGTGTTATGTCCGGTGATCGGGGAGGCATACGAATAGGCCCGTTAGTTGATAGATATCGGCCATCAAAAAGGTCATGTAATAAGTTATGAATTTGGCGAACATTATGGGCAGGAGCGCCATCTTGTTGAAACAATATCTGTTGTCTATCCACTAAATTCAGGTCATCCAAGAATTCTCCAAGGATAGCGGTTAACATTTCGACATACCTATCGCTAGTTAATGCACCTTGATAAAATACGGGGCCTACAATTCTTGAATCAATCAAGCCACACCAAACATTAACACTAAAGCGTCTCTGCAGATTACAAGGACGGAAAAGCCTCGGGTTTTCTCGACTCCAATAGTGGCTGTTCTTCCTGTTATACATACCCCTGTTGGAGAAATTTGATTCGTCACTCCAAAGAATCAAACGCCAAAAATTATGGTTAAGTCTAACTTGATTAATGTACCACTGACAAAACTGAGTCCGTCTTTCTTGATCTCCCGGTACCAGCGTCTGAATAGGTCTGTATCTGAACGGCACAAACTTATGTTTTTTTAGAATATTGTGAATAGTTCCCAAAGATAGTCCACTTTCTTCCTTTAAATCATTTATTTCATTATTAGGATTAGCTTCAAAGAAAGCTAAGACGTTAATTTCAGTTGCTTCACTTATTATAAATTGTTTTTTGGTTCTAGTTTTCTTGAACACATTTTCATTTGATCGAAACTTACGGTACAAAAGTAAAAAGTACCTTCGATCTGGCAAGTTGCGCGTAGGAAATAAAACACCGTAACGTTCACGAGCTTGCAGGGAATTTTTATTACAAACGATATAACATTCCATCATATCACATTTTTCTAAATGCGTGAAAGGCATTTTTTCATCAACAAACACAAAATGTTAATTGCTTACTGACAGAGGTTTAATGCAATATTTCAATGTTGATGACATTTGCAAAACAATCGAATTTTGTTTATGAAATAACAGCCACCTTGGCAAATTTGAAAAATCATCAATAACTCTATTATTATTGACTTTAGGATAAAAGTTCATAGGAAAGTTTTTGTTCAGAATTAAATTTTCTGTCGACCGCGAGAACTGTATACTGGGTGTCCCATTTAAAAAAAATACGTTTTTCACAATATCACGTGACCCAGTACGTCAATAATTTTTTTTAAAATGCCATTGTAATTTGCTTGAAAAACTACACTAGTTTGCCTATTTAACCAACTTTGTAGCTCCAATAATAACGAAGTTAGCAATAGTGCCGACTTAAGTTTGAAAACCCTGTATAACTGTACGTCATCTGCATAGAGGTGGTGTTCACATCCAGTAAATAGTGCGGTCATTCCAGCAGTATACAATGCATAGAGTAGAGGTGATTGAATTGCGCCTTGTGGGGTTCCCTGAGTTAGATGTAAAGAGTCAGACCTGCTATCCCCGGCCGCCACGGTTTGCATACGGCCAGACAAAAAACTTCTCAGTAGTCTCACCGCCCCCGGACCAATATCCACCGATTGAGCAACAGCAGTCATGATTTCATGGCTAATGGAATCAAACGCCCTAGAAAAGTCCAGTAAGATCAGTGCCGTTATCTTACCCTCGTCTTTGGCTCTCAAAATATCATCTACTATGAGCGAAACTGCCGTAGTACAGCTGTAATTAGGTCTAAATCCTGACTGATATTCTGGAAGTATATGATGTCGATCAATGTATATTCGCAGCTGTCCCTCAATTATACGCTCAAAGATTTTTCCAAGCACTGGCAACAGACTAATTGGACGATAGTCGCTCAGGGAGCTCGGAGAAGCGTTTTTAGCAACGGGCACTACAAGTGCATGTTTCCATGTGTCTGGACAAACCGATGTCTGAATGCAGGCATTAAATATATGCTTGATATAATCCAGCAGCATAGGCATGCATATCCTGATTAAATCAATGTTAATTGCATCAATACCCGCCGCTTTCGATTTAACCTTATCAACCGCTTTAATTATGTCATGATCTGTTATTTGTACAAGTTCAAATTTTTCACGATTCAAGTTAAGAGATCGAGAAGAATAGCTGTTTATGAGATCTCGGTCCGGCGATGAGTTTCTTACACCAGCGAAGTGCTTGTTTAAGTCATTTGCATCCACTGAATCAGGTAGGGGCAGTCTTTTATTATTCATTGTAGGATTGAGCTTTGCAAATTCCCGCCACAGTTCTTTTCCGTTTTTTGCGATTTGGCACCTGTATTGAAAATACGCTTTCTTTTCTCGTGCAATCGCCCTGTTGGTCTCATTCCGAAGCTGTTTATAATAGCTAAGGTGCGAAACATTTTGGGTTCTTCTGTACCGGATAAGCGCTTCGTCACGTTTCTTCATAAAGCAGCGGATATTGTAGGTTAACCAAGGCGCGGGTGGCCTGGTAGATGTAAATTCTACATAAGGGGCATGCTTATCAAAAAGTCGCAGAACATGTGAGTTAAAAAATTGTAATTTAGCATTCACGTCCAGCATATCGAATATCAGATACCAATGCACGGCATACACATCTGCTTCAAAGGCTACCCCATCGAAATGCTTGAATGATCTAATACGTACTCTTTGGGTTGGTGGCAACTTGTTAAAATAAATCGGTAGTTCACAGAAGACACAATAATGATCTGTCATATCGCTGCAATCAATAGTCCCAAAGTTAGTCACATTAAAGCTGTTTCCACAGATTATAAGATCCAACAATGATTCAGACGACGTAGTTCTATAAGTAGGATCTTGAATTATTTGCGTAAGATTTAAAGAACTCATTAATTCGTTTAAAGCATTTGTTTTATAGTCTGTAACAGACATCATGTTTGTGTTGAAATCACCCACACATATAATATTGTCGTATGAAAGCAGCATATCAGCTAGTAAGTTTTCAAAGCAGTCTATGAACATGTCGTAGTTTCCTCTCGGTTGACGATAAAAGGTGCCGATCACACAGGTAAATGATTTTATTCTTAATCTAATTACTAAGTATTCAATGTACTCCGATGTGAAATTTGACACTATTTCATATTGCAAAGTTCTCCGTATGTAGATAGCAACACCACCACCCCTGGTAGGCCGATCACATCTTTCTAACTTATGAGAACACAAATCGTAGTTCTCTGATGGCATATCCGATGTTAGCCAGGTCTCCGATAAGGCAATAATGTCAAACTGGTTGGGAAGAGCGGACTGCGCAAAAGTTTCATAATGTGCAGCTAGCGACCTTATGTTTAGGTGGCATAGTTTAAGTGCCATTCTTAATATTACATACCACTTACGGACATACAATTTAACAGTATATTTTTTACGGGAAAAGATTAATGATTACTTGGCACAATTTAACAGACTGTTAACAACACAGTTAGGATTTCGACTGGTTCCGAGTCTTCATCCGAATAGCAGTACCGCCTGTAGCATGTACAAAAGGTTGATCAGACTGTGTTTTAAGTTCCCTGGTCGGTGGTTTGCTCTGCGTGGCACCAAGCTCCTCCAGAATAGCTGGATTCCTCCAGAATAGCTGGATGTTTAGTCAAGCGAGGTGTTTCGGATGATGTTGATGCAAGTTGGTCATCAGTATTGGAAGGATCTAATATTGTGATTGTATTTTTAGCTCTTCCGTTTGCGACCTCTGGGCATCTGGAGTTTATAAAATACACTAATTAAAAGTATTTATTACTTACTGCAGACGTGGGCCACCATGAGACAGTGTCTCAAGGTGGCCCCGTGAATATATCTCATGGTTGCCCATTTACACGTTCTTCAAAAAATTTGACTTGATTTGGTATAATATAATTTTTTTATGAATGTGTTACATTGAAAAGAAAGCTTATTTACCAACCTTAAAATAAGTATGAATATGTTACCTTTATCCTTGAATTTTGTCTCCACACAAAGAATTGTAAAAAGCGCGCGAAAAAGATTGAACACAACAACACCCTATTTCCACACAAGCTCAACTAAGAGTGGTCTGACGGCGTAAGGAATTTTATTAGTAAATCAGCACATGGGGCATAGTTTACTACACGACTAATAGATGGCTATACCTTACCTAACCAGAAATATTTCAATGTCTCATCGTGGCCCATGTCTCATGGGTGGTAGGGTGGTCCACCCTACCCTACTTGCGTTAATTCACAAGCTTTAGGCATCCTTTATTACTGAGTAAAGTTATACTGCATAAAAAAATCACAGACACAATATCATTTCTCTGCCAATGGCGATATGTATTCGCCACCTTCCGAAAAATCAAGTTTTATGAACATTATTGTATTTCTGAAAAATATGCTAGATACTGATTTAACTAGATGACTTGTCATACGCTATTTATGGTGGTGACTTTTGAATATTTCTGAAGGAAATAACGTGTAAGTTGTAAATGTCAGAGAAAAAATATTGTACTTGCGTTTTTTTTTGTGCAGTATAATTTTACTGGGTAACAAAAGATGCATAAAGCTTGTAAATTAACGCAAGTAGAATGCATTTGTTGTCTGCCTTTGATGGATTCGTGAACTCACAAAAGCCTATGGGGGATCCTCCCAATATTAACATTCGTTGTGCATACACATAAAAAATATGTACAAAAATTTCTTTTATTTCTTACATACTTCTTGTAATCAGAGCTGTGAAGGATGGCAAATACTTTTGGCCAAGGCTGTAGTACTGTTCTACGATACTGTTTGGTCTGCCACAGGTGGATATTCAGTAAATGAAAAAAAAACAAAATCGTGCAATGAGAACAATCTTAAGTTGTAATAGGTATACTCCGATTCTAACAATGCTTGACGTGTTAAATGTTATGTCACTTAGGCAAGAAATTATCTACAGAACTATGGAATTCATTCAAAAAGTTAAACTTAACTTACCACCTAATTATTTCTCAGATAATCTCAAGTATGTCTGTGGCCTGCATATATGTATGTACTAGAAATGGGAGAAACTTCTATATACATATATATAATTAATTACCATTAGAAATTAAAAACTAGAAATTAAATAGCTTATAAATGAAGTTATGTCATTTAGAATCAATAGACATAAAACAGGTCTTAGTATAGAGCCCTGCGGGACACCCAATGCAACTCATAATTTTTTTACATTTCAATTGACTTATACAGAATCTGTACAAACTGAATTCTATTACACAATTATTCAAACCACTGTACCACGAATTCCGTAGCATTCCATCCTTTTCATTACTCGATTATGCTTGACACAGTCAAACGTACGCGTAAGATCACATTGTTCTAATTCTCTTCTGATTCCCCACTTAACATTCTTTAGAATTCATATGAACAATGAAAGAAATTCTTCAGCTAATGTAGTTTATAAAGAATTTGTTGTACCAATAATTGGTCATAGTTATAAACTTTGGTTTTACTTTACATTGACGACATAGTTTCGGCGGAAAAATCAGAGAGAAAGAAGCAGCCATACAAAGATTGCAAATTGGCTTTCAACTCGCCAGCGAATATATAATATATTGGGAATAAATTTCACAAACATCACTGGAGACGACTACAACGGTGCTTCGTCGTATAGTTTTCTTAGGTTTACTAATCCTTTTACACCAAAATATTCGGTAATTGTACGACTACAGAGTTATCTATTAAAGAAAACCTCATCCTTCAGGTGTACCAAAACAAAAGAAGTAGCCTTCCATCGATGGGAGCAAATCCTAGCATACACACCAGCTTTAAAGAAGGACGCCCAACGAGAAATTTATGGAGACGCCAGTAAAAGAAGGATATGGAGCAAACCAAGATGATGCATAGGATTCTATTTTCTCCATGAGCAAATGATAAAAAGCGTTGACCGTGTGGCAAGTATGAAGTTCTCTGCGAATTAGAAACACGTGTAGCTAGACAAGATTTGGTGCCATAATTCTCTAAGAAAGTAACCAGTTTGGGTAATTGTAACTGCAGATTTTGTATCTATAAAAGTAAGAAAAACTCTAGAATATTAGGAAGGTATTTCAATATTTAGGACCGATATTGCCCAAACATGAAAATTATTTTCTAAAAAAATTGTATGATCAGTTGACAGTTTGACGAAGTTCGTTCGTTATAATAACTGATTTCCTATTTTCTGAAAGAACACTTTGGGCAACTTGACTTGATCTCAACTAAGACAAAAGTTGATTCATTGATTGGGCCCGTAGTGGAAAAAAAGATGGAAACCCTTTTTGATTAATAGGATTAAATAGTTTGAGGAATGAAGAGTATGAAGGCTGTTGAAGAAGAAAATCGCAAAATGTGCAATCTGCCAAAATTAATGGGACCTTAGGAAGTTGCAAACGCCAAACCCAAAGATATCTATAATGATATAGTATTTTGAAAATAAAATTGTTTAATATTATCACTAAATGCTTTAATAATTAATTGGTAAATAAATACTTGTATGCAGAACTTCTTATTCTTGAAACCCATTTCAACATCTTTAACACATAATAGGTGCTACATATTTTTTAATAGCTCAGATATCCGACTATTTCCTTCACTACGATATGTTAGTCTTCGCATAACGACAACCCTTATAATTGTAAACCGGAGGAAACACTACACGAAAGGGATACGGATGATTAAGTTCGATGCTTGTTAGGCGCTATAGCGAACCAAGCAAACCAACACATGTGATATCTCGGAATTCCTATCGGTAGATCCGCCAAGGGGATGTGTAGGGAATGCAGTGTGGCGCCTCTTCGACATAATTAATCCCGTATAACAAGCACTGACTGTGTCATCTACGGTTGGCATCACCTTATTTATTGGCCAAATAAATTATGCTACGAAACACTCGGCTTCCTTTTTATTCATTTGGCAATGCAAATTAAAAATAATGATAGTGCCCATATTAGTTTTCCTTTTCTGGTAGAGATTTAATTATAATCCTGTATAATAAAAAAGCAATTTTGTTTCAGGAAAAATTATATTTTTGCACTAATACATTACAAGTAAGAATACCCACGTCAGCGAGCTCCATTGGAATTGATGCTTATAGTACCAAACCAATCCCAAAATCACAGATGTTAAAAGAAATCGTAGAGGCAAGTTTTTCACTAATCTAAGAACAGAGACAATACAGGCAAACGCTAGAGTTAATAACATCAAGATATTGTTCGTGTAATTCAAGGTTCTTCTTGTATGATAGATCTGATAACTGGCTGCAGCTGCTAATATCCCAAAGAAGACATGTTTGGCTAAAAACTCTGTTTTCGTAGCCATATTGTTAGTTTGTTTGCTAAAATTAAAATTATAAATAATTGTAAAAATAAGAAAGATTATTAATACATACCTTGTTTTAGAAATGATATAATAGTAAAAAGTATAAAATCACAGTTCTGTTGTCAGTTATTTTCGATAAACTAAAATGTTATTCGCGTTGCTTGTGAAAGATTGGATCGATTTGTTGATATATCTAACAGATAATTCTGTTTGTATTGATTTCCAATTGAAATTGTGTTTATAATATTTATCTTTAGCACCTGTAGTAGTAGTATTAGACCAATGAAATACTTACACATTACTTTGCTAGATTATTATAAACGCAAATTGATATAGCAGCATTACTTATTTGAATAATCAATTCAAAATTGGTTATTTATGTTGAGGCATGTTGGGCATTTTATGGGGACACTTGTTATTATACTTTTATTCATTTACAAACAGAAATGATACTCCTTGATTCGAACGACGATTTACCTTGTTGCACACTACAATAATTTTGAACTGTCCAGAGTTGGCAACAAAAAAGTTCAAGAATTATTAAAAAATGGGGAACATTTACTTTCGTGAGTTGTCCATACTGGATTTACATGTCAAATGTCAAGAAGATAGTGTCAACATTTATCTACTAGCTGTCATTTGTGCGTATTGTATCGTTGTAGTGTTTTTATTTTCAGATTTTGTTCGTGTTTTATTGGTGATTTTCTGTCTTTTTCAATACAACATATCCCACGGACATGTTTATTGAAGTTGCCACTTTCGCAGTGTAATATTCCTTGGGATCGTGTATTCAGTAATTTGTCCTGGATAACGCGATATAAGTACAGTTTTCAAGTCTACTACTTTGCACAAGAAAAATTAAGTTTATTTATAATTTATAAATGTACGGTGTGATTTAGGAAGCAGATTTCATTACTAGCATTAGCACGTTCAATATTAGCTGAGCATGACTAAAGGTCACTTTAGGTACACCATGCTAGATTCATACTTTTCCTATACGTACTAGATTCTATTCTAGGATTTTATAAATACTTGTTTGAGTGGAAGTACAACAAATCAATACGTGCTGGTACTACTAAACAGTCTCAACTTGACCAACATAACCTAACTTCGTTTCCAATAATATACTCAACTTGTATTTATTTTCCGATGTTGGCCAATCTGCCAAAAGTACTTCTGCGCATGTTCTAGTATTAATTTAGAAACAAATAAATAGGACAGCATCTGGTTTTTTAAATAGTATAGCATCTAGTGTAATTTCAAAACTTGGAAGCAGCATGTTTGTGATTTACATGATACTCTTTCTGACTATTTTATCTAGTTTCCAGATAATAGTATAGAAAAAGTATGATTCTAGGACGGTGTAAAGTGGCCTTAAGACTCCCAACAGAAGTAGTATGGTCGCTCCATGCACGTGCTTTGTTTAGTGCTTCCTGTGTATTTCTTAAGGATATTAAAGAAATTATCTGACTAATAATAATAATAATTCACGCCTTTACATCCCCCAAGAGCTTGCGCCAATTACAGGGGGCATCGGCTGACTATAAGTTATTATTACGCTTGCGGCTGTAGACCAACTTATTATGTTATCTTTCGGCATTTGCCATGGAATTGGGGAAACTGCAGAAAACCAAATTCAGAAAGAAAATAGCGGGGTTCGAACCCGATAGCACCGAATTGTGAAGCGAGCGCGCTAGGCTACACGCCACAGCCATAACTGTGCAAATCTACAGCGTTGACTATTGCTCAGAACCAATTTTCCAAGACTAATCAATCAGAAAAGCTTTTCCGTTTTTTTTTTCATACACTGGGGCTAAATTCCTACTGGACCACAAAAAAGGGATTTTAGCACCACCACACTTCATCATCACGTCTCTTCCCTTTGTTCTGAACAAATTGAAACACTTATGTAGGACTTAGACTATGGTGAGCTAAGGGTGCGTACCCTTAGCCCACCACCCTCACCAGAAGGAGCGCTACCTGGACATACATTTCTTCAAAAGTTTGCAGAACAATTGGGATTGTTTTGTAAGACCATGCAATCAAGGTTGTTTAGATTCTTTGAATATTATAGGTTTTTGTATATATGGTGCCAAGGGTCCGAGGAATTAATTAATGGTGTAGTTGGACGTTGAAATTTAGATAAGGTAACATGGGTATGCTCTTATAAACGATCTGATCTTTTGATCACCGTACTGTAATGAAAGTGCCGTTTCCTTTGGCAGCAAAACGAATAAATATGTTCTTGTTGGCACATAGGGAACTTAGGTCGATACGCTTTACATACATACTTTGCACAGGGTCTGAGGAAGAAACACATTTGATGGTACCGACAGAAAGAATGCCTAAATTTTCTTTAATAATGATTGTGCCAGTAGCTCTACTAGTCTTCTCTTTTAAAATGTGCCACCATTTTGAAATTTAAATACTCTGGATTTCAGACTACTTATTTCTATTGCGTAGTGAATTCGTTTTTATCGTTAGCGTGGTTTACACGTTGAGGTTCCCCCAACTTGCTGCCAGGCCATACCTATTTTTTGATGCTGATAATGTTGCTTACATTAGTGGCAAAACGTCGAGTTAGTAAAGTTTATAATTTTGTGCAGCTGTTTCTACTTTTTGCATCCTTTGTTCATCATATTTCTGAAGCCCTGGACGGACGTCATCAGGTCGATGTGGTTTTCACAGACTTTGCTAAAGCTTTCGACCGTGTGCAACATCAATTGATTTTATCGAAACTACATAGATTTGGCGTTGCTGATAATGTGATAGAGTTACTACGGTGTTATTTAAGTGGTCGCACCAACTATGTAGAATATAAGGGCTTTAAGTCTCAGTTTTATGAGTCCTTGTCCGGGGTCCCTCAAGGATCTGTATTGGGACCGTTGTTGTTCTTGATTTTTGTAGACGATATTGCGAAATCTATATCAAGTTCGAGTTATTTACTGTATGCTGATGACTTGAAAATCTTTCGGCATGTCGACACCTTAGCTGACTGCAATGCCCTGCAGAATGATCTAGCAGCTCTTTCTAGATGGAGTAGCCGTAACTGTCTATCATTAAATATTAGCAAATGTAAAGCCATGGTGTTTAGTAGGAGACAAACTGTCATTAATTATCCGTATGAAATAAATGGTACCACTATTGAACAATGTGTGCGTTTTAAAGATCTGGGTATACTTTTGGATTCCAAACTTACGTTTAGTGATCACATACTAGATATATGTATGCAAGCAACTAAAGTATTAAGTTTTATAACGAGAAATACGAGAGAATTGAGTATTTCTGCTCTGGTATCAACTTATAATGCTTTTGTTCGTTCTAAGTTGGAATACTGTGCAATTGTGTGGAATCCCGGTTATTTATATTACGTCAATATGGTTGAAGGAATTCAGCGAAAATTTCTAAAAACTTTATACTATCGCCAGCATTTAGTATTCCTATCTCATAACTACTCTTATGGTGATCTACTGGATGAATTTGGATTTCTTTCTCTAAGCAACCGCAGGATTATATCTCAAATTATTTTTGTTTTTAAATTAATTACTGGAAGTACCTGTGCTCCAGATTTGCTGAACTTCTACGTTCCTAGATTAAATAGTCGCAATAGTGCTACTTTTTACCTCCCTTTCTGTAGTACGCGTCACTTCTCTCAGTCACCAGTACTGTCAATGTGTTGCAGTGTTAATAGTTACTGCAATGATATAGATATTTTGAATGTTAGCTTGAGGTCTTTGCGAGCATTACTATTGCTCAAATTTAATTGTCTTACTGTTTAATAAGTGTTACCATCTCTACGTCTATTTTGTCTCTTTCTTTCCTAGTATAAGATTTATCCTGTAAGAAGTACTGTTACTGTTGGATAAATAAATTATTATTATTATTATCTAGTTTAATTTTGAATTACAAATATTGCTTTGAAATATATCTTCACCAACCAAAACATGTTGAATCAAAGATAGTTACGTCTCAGTATTCTTGTCGGACTTCTTCCTTTGGGTATGCCGAAAGGAAAAGATTTTCAGCAATAAGCTTAACACTTGGAAAGAGCTGAAAGTGAGACACAGAAATTGGCAAAATTTTATCAGAAATCTTTGAAAAAACAATGGAAAATATTCAGGAGAGGTCCAGTTTATGCGCTGCTAACCAAGGCGAACATACCATGCCGAACATGGACAAGGTCCAGTAAATCATTTAAATCTATTGCTCGAGACTTATAAAGTACTGACTTTAAATTACCCCACATGAAGTAGTCAGGGCTTCTTAGGTCTGGTGATCACGGAGACCACTCAATCGTTCCACGTCACCAATCCACTGACTTGCAAATTTTTGGTTAAGCCAGTTCCGAACACGGGAAAAACAATTGGTGTACATAGAGTATTTGATTGTCTTCTCTATCAAGCTTGTTTACTACTTCCTCAGTTATTAGATGATCGATGATGTTCTCCAACATATTCAAATCAATCACCACTTAGTGTTTCTCTCGTGATGGCGCAGTTGTAAACGTCAAAAATGTACTTAATAATTAAAATGTACTGTAATTTTCTGAAAGCGTTTGCAATATTGAGAGGATGCAATAAAAATAAATACTTAAAATATAAAAGATTTATTCCCAAAATTGTCTTTAAGTTTAACTCTACAGTAAGTTAATTATCCTGACTATTTACAAACATATAGAATATATTTATTACAATTGTAAAAAGGTAAAAAAACTTAACAATGTTTCCTGTTGAATGAGTAGGAATTGTCAAAGTATAACTCAATATCAATACACTAATTCTATAATGTACATAACTAATATTTTATATAAAAACATCACAGTTACAATAAATATTGCTTTCGTCTTAATGTATTTATGGCAGTAACACCTCGTCATTATACTAAACTAACAGCACGTAGATTTTTGCACTTCACCATGAGCAAGCGAGTTGATGCTCCAACTAGGTACTTCAGTCCGGCCAACATCAGTTGCATTGGCATCACTGGCATCCGCTACTAAAGCTCTACAACTAGACGCGTCAAGTACTTTCAAATTATGCCCCACTTCAGTTCCTGACAACTGATTAACAGCCCTAGCTAATCCTACAAATATCTGTTGTATACCCTGATCTTCTTTGGCGGAACATTCGTAATAAGTAGCACCAATTGAGTGTGAGTATTGAAGCGCTTCGTCCTTTGATACCTGTTTACAGTAGAACAATATTAGATTTAGATTTGATAAGGTTTTAGATTTACTAACTTGTCTGTCCGGCAAATCAATTTTATTACCAACTACAAACATTACGATTTTTTCCCGGATGTTCTTCTTTAATTCGTTGACCCAAACTTTTATGCTATCGAAGGATTCCCGTTTGGTTATGTCGAATACTAATAAAGCAGCGTTGGCGTTTCTGTAAAACATCGGCACCATTGCTTTAAATCTTTCTTGGCCTGCTGTGTCCCAAATCTGAAAGCATTTAAAGCTGTACAAACTAGAGTACATCCAAGAGGACATATTTGAAATAATTGAAGAGAGCTTACTTGAAATTTGACAATAATATCTTCTATTTCCATTTTACAATTAAAATATGAAGCACCTATCGTTGATGAGACTTCTGTGTTGAATGTCCTTTCGATATATCTGATTACGGTTGAGGTTTTACCAACTCCTGCAGCAAAATAATAACCATGGATAGATTATTGATTGATTCAGTACGCAAACAAGATACAGATATATCAAAATAAGCACAGCATAAATGAAATTAGTTTTTGCTTTGATCTATCTAAAAGAAAACTTGTTGAGAAAAAAGATACAATCTGTTTTGTATTTCCAAACAAGCAGAGTAATGAATCAGCAATATTTTGAGGATTCGACTATTTTTCAAAGTCTATGGAAAAGCTTTAAACTCTCGAAATTCGATGAATGATGTTTGATTTTGGGGAACCTATGCAGCCATTGAGCAACTAGTTTTAACACTTTCAGCACTCTATCATACGAAACTTCAAAGTCGGATAAGACTTAACCACTGCATCATCAAAGCATGATCTCCATGATCCATTTCTTGGAATGAAATAACAAGTTAAAATATTGTCAATGCACCACCACATCCAAAAATCTGTGAAAAACGCATTGATCTTTAGAAATGCAATTATATGCAACTATAAGAGCGGATAGAACTTAACCAGTGGGTGGTCAAACCGTGATTTTCGATTTATTGAAATGTTTAGAGTCATGACACAATAAATTAAACATTTGGAACATTTTCGGAGCTTGGCCACTTCTTAAAGTCTGAAACTTCTTACTATTGTAGAATAAAATCATGAAAAATCAAACATATTGGGTGTTCGACCACCTGCAGATATCTGAAAAAAAAACCTGAACTTTGAATAATTTGTTTTATGAGGCTTCAAAGATAAAAGTTAACCAGTGGTTGATGCAACATATTCGAACTTCTCAAACTTTTAAACTAATGAAAAGTTGGACAAACTAAGAAGACTCTAAACTGTGTTCAATGTGGAATATTCATTAACTAGTAGGCAATCAAACGACTATGTTCAAACTTTTTTAGTACAAAAACCTGAAAACTTAACACTTTTGGTATTTAACCGCCTTAAAAAATCTGTGGAAGACCTACTGCAGTTTGGAAATTGTTTTAGTTGTAGCTTCAATGTCAGAAAACAATAATCAATGGATGGCCAAAACGGTAATTTTTGATTAGTTTTAGGTTAAAGTCAAGAAACAACAATTTGTAACACTTTCGGCATTTGATCACTTGTCATGCCTTAATTTTTTTAAGAAAGATTGAGAAAGTTTGCATGTATGCGGGCAAACAATCCTTTTTATTTTTTTAGTATAAAAACATGAAAATCGAATCTAACATTTTTGGCGTTCGACCACCTCCAATAAATCCAGTGAAAAAGGTCGGATAGAGTTAACCAGTGCTTAGACAAAACGGTGATTTTGATTTATTGTAGTTTAGAGTCATAAATCAAGAAATTGTAAAATTTTCCGCGATTGACCACTTTTCAAGGTCTCCAATTTCGTAAAAGTTTGAGGAACTCTGATGAGACATGAGAAACTAAGCTGTTGATTTTTGATATCATCTTCGAAAAACCTACTGAAGTCTGGAAAGTCTTGTAGTTTCAACCTCGATATTAGACGACAATTGGCCAGTGCTAAGAAACAGCAAGTTGTAACATTTTTGGCCATTGATCACTTCTCAAATTTCAAAGTTCTGAAAAGTTCCAAGAAGATTGAAAACTCTGTCATAAGGTATTTCAATGTTGGATAATAATTAACTAGTGAAGAGTCAAACAATCATTTTCTATAAATACATAAAAAATACAAAGTTTTTCTCACATGGAAAATATAGCTTTATTAACATCGAGACATGTTTCGGCCAAAGGCCATTTCCAGGAGATTAATTCAATTGGGGAATTAAAGAAAATCTGTCAAAAGTTTGGCAATAAAATGAAAATTTTATTATTTGTTGTTGTTCATTATATTTCCAAAATTTTGACAGATTTTTTAATTTCACAATTGACTTAATCTCCTGAAGATGATGAGGATTTTTATATATTTATTTGGGTTACTCACATCTGGTCAATTATGAATTAATCATTTTCTAGTTTTAGTAGTGTAGTGACAAGAAAATACTTGGCCAAGAATCTGTGAAAACATATTGAATATTGGACTCTCTCTATTTTAATGTTTGATACAAATTGGCCCGAAGGTGCGTCTCAAATTCTCAAATTTCTGGAAAGTTTGAGGAACTTCAAAAGTGCTGTCATATGTAACTTCAAGAGATGATTTTCTAGTTTTTGTAGTACAGAATCATGAGTAACACATTTGCTCATTTTTGGCGCTTAACTACTTTTTAAAGCCTCAAACTTTTCAAAAGTTTCAGAAATTATAAACAGTGACATTTGTAACTTCAATGATGGATAATAATGAAGCAGTGGTCGTTCAAAAGAAGATTTTATAATTACGCAAGTGGAAAGACCTGAAAATCCCAGCTGTAACATTTTTGGTATTCGACTACCTGCAGATATATGAAGACAAACGTACGACATTTTTAGCGTTTAACCAATCCTCAAAATCTTTTTTAGCACATACATTAACGCGTATTTCTTACTTGTTTATGTTTTTGAGCTGTCAGAAAATTACTTGGTTACCAAACATGGTCAAATCATAATCCCACTATAAGAATTTCGCTCTCAGAGAAAAAGTTTCATTTCAGTTTATAATTTTATTATATATTCCATAAACTTTTGATTTTGATTGTCATACTAGTCAGTCAGTCATACTACTGGATATTTACTGCACTGCACTGTCTTTGTCTTTTTTTTTAACATTGTCCTGTAAATGGCATCGTCTGTTGGACAATAAAGGTTATTATTATTATTATTAAAACTTATATATTTTTTTATTTTAAAGAAGTAAGTGGTGTCCAAACATAATGAAACGATGATCAATCGAGTGCGTTGAAAGAAAACGTTATGACAAGTTTGGATAGCTAAAATATTTGCAAAACGATTGGCAAACGATTTGGAAATTTGCTACATACGTGAACTCACCTATTACCGAGACAATAGGTTTATAATTTTTTTGCTGTTTTTCATAATAACGCGTGTCAACGATAAAAGAAATATACATTTTTTTTCATAACGATAAAACCTATTTACAATAATACTCTGACGAAAATATTTGTCCTATATATTTTTTCTGCGTAATTGCACAACACAACAACACAAAACATATGATAACATTAAAATATCTAAACAACGACGAAACAATTAATGCGTCCTAGAGAACATAACAAATAACTGGCATAAAGTATTCAATATACAATACGCTTATGATATGGTTTTCTCGATAAACTAACTGTGGTAGATATTTTTCTTCATGATTAACAGCGGAAACAGTTATATTTATGTTATGTAATCAGAAGGGGATTCCGTTGTAGAATACTCAAAATAAGTACCTATTATTCATGTGATGTTTTCTAGAATCCGTATAGTGCATACGCATGTTTTATATATAGAATTTTTTTTATCTAATAGCAATATACACGATGAAGTTTTACAAAAGATTCTCGATTAGTATTGATCTCTAATTCTAAGATAAGTGCCTTAACTTTAAATTTATATAATCAGAAATTGCATAATTCAAAGAACTTTTAAAATATAAAACTTATATATCACTATATTATATTTAATCAGAAATTATATGCAAGCAGATAATATAATTCTGATTTCTCGCTTATTAACCTATCTTATCTAGTTTATGGCATTTGTGCTAAATAGATACACATTCTATTTTAGACAAATAAGTTTTGATACGACATGTTATACCAAAATCTATTTAATAATAAATTTAGATTGATTCATATTGTGTACATATATTTTAAATTTAGTATCTGCTGTATCAACTAAAATAACAAAAGAAATACTTATGGGACAAAGCAGATTTCTATCTCACCTGGATGTCCTACAACGACCAATTTTCCTACGATAACTTTCATTTTAGCTATATTTATTTGTAAGTCACTATCACTGTCACTTTTCTACTTAATATAATTCTAACTATCAGCGCTTTCAGACTATTATATTCATAAAAAACGTTTTTAAATCGACTAGAATGTACAGAGCATTGTGCGTTGTTTACTTTTGTGATTCAAATGGTAATTCACAGATGGGAGAAAGTCCGATATGTACGAGGTTATTTACAATGGTTCTTTAGCACTAGGCAACCAAATATACGGATGTGTTGAAATGGAAACAGTTCTACAAGGGGTAAAATTCTCCAAGCAATTCGTTATTTTGAAGGTTAAATATCATATTGGCAATATGTATTGCAAAGATAGCCGTTATAGTATAATCGTTTAAGTATAATAACTTTAATTAGAATTATATTACAAATAGCTTTATTTTATTGCGAATAATGGTCCCATGGATAGAGGGCGATCGCTGTACTTGAAATATGTTTTTATTTCTTCTGTTAGTTCTAGAAAATTGTCAACCACTTTTAACAAAATTTCTAACCCTACAATATTAATGAATGAATAATTGTTATTTATAAAAATATAGCAGTTAGAATAGTAACACTACTATTCTAACAGTCATAACACTACTATTCTAACAGTCACACCTTTCGAGTTCTACTAAAACAAAATATCACAAAAAAGGGCTATAATCTTCTTTTCACCTAAGTATTAAACATTAACTGTGTAAGATATCAAAAAAATATGATCGTGTTTAAATTTTCTAAAAATTAGAAGAACACTATTCTAACTGTCATAGTTATCAATTAAAAATAATTTAATAGTGGCAGCTCGCCAAGGATAATAATATAGTATGGCTCTTGTAGAAAGATTTGAACTAAAATCTAACGTGTTCTATCTTCAAAAAGTTTTAATGTGCAGTTCTATAGAATTTTCGACAACAATTTTTTTCTAATTTTCGTGTTATAGCGGAAATAAATTCCAATTTCATTATTTTTTTGATATTTGAATTTTTGATACCTTTGTATAAAATGGAAACATGTCAATCTCTTTGAAATGTTTGTCGAATGACAAACATTTTCAGGATATCTACACCTAAACCTCCGGCTTTTCAAGTCTGTAAAAACATAGAAATTCAAATACACCGTCAATTTTTTTTTATATCAAAACTTCTCTTTTGTTCCTCAAAAAGAAAGGACCAAACAAATTTTCACCATAAAGAATAATCAATCTAGATCAACTTTTAAATATTTGTGGCTTTCCTTTGAGAAACTACCATGAATGGCATACGTATTTGAGATGTAATCACAAAATCTCGCCATATTTCAGAGTAGAATTGACTGGTGCAGAGAAAAAGTACCGGGAGAAGCAAGGTTATCACCTGCAAAATGTTGGAGTTTCTAAGACATTTATAGATTTTGGAAGATGTAGGTCTTGCATGCGCAAATTCTAAAAATATTTGGCGTGAACCACCTTATTTCCACATAACCATATGGCGAACACAAATCATATACTATAACTAGATAGGCAACTATTTATACTAGCTAGGAATATTGTGTACAGCTCCAATCGTGAGTGTGCAAGCAACTATATTATTCGAGCGGCAAATTTGAACATAGCATTGAATTATTGCATTTTCAAACACATTGGTTTAATTATGAAAAAATTCTATTGGTAATGTATCTTTCATACTGCTGCTGGCATTTTAAATAAAAAACATGTTTACACATTTATTTAAATATATTTATTGGTGTTACTACATGTTTGAAATAAACAAAAAGAGTGTCCTATACCGTGTTGACCAACGTCTGCAGACTTAGGCCTATCA
>SMLS01064209.1:0-23768 GCA_004785975.1 Popillia japonica
TTGCGCAAAACTAGTATACCTAATGATGCCTTATTGTCATTTCTAGAATTAACTGCATTATATGCGAATAGAATATTGTCCACGGCTTTAATTACCTTAAATAAATGAGTTTTGCCTCTGGAAATTCTCGCTTGATAAAATCAATTTACCTGTATATATCACCATTTATTCACGAAGTTACTGTCAGCCGCGCAACTAATATTGGCAAATTATTTTGTTGATCGGCATTATTTTTTATTTGTACTGTACTTATATATTTTACTAACCATGACACGCTCAACACTCAGAAACCCTCATTATATAGACTCGGGCCGTGGAAGCCTTCGATATCGAATAATGTTAATATTTACTAACAAGGGAACACAGGCAATATTCCGATTTCGATGAAACTTCACAGACTGAAAGAGTATCTTGAAAGAACTGGCCCAATCGCCCGATTTTTGGGCTCCTCTTCAAACAACATAATTTGCAGCGTATTGCATGATCCCAAGAGGCCATCTATCTTTTCAAAAAGAAGAAAACGATGGTGTTTAATAGATTTAAAAAAGTAATAATTAATAATAGACATTCAATTTATTGTTGTGTATCTACCTATGTACGTGACAAACAGCATGAAGTGTTCACAATCAGGTATTCAATACAGCATAAATTTAAATAATATGTTTCTATGCATAATTTCATTTCGGAAACAAGAGACGAGAATTACAGAAAAATTATAATGTTTGTAGATATAAAGGGTGTCCCAACTGGAACTTAGGGATTTAAATTTCACATTATTTTCAAATAAGGTAACTTAGCAACCTAATATTTGGTATACGTCATCTAAAAACTTGTAAAAGTCATCATGCACCGTTTCACGACTGAAGAACGTATCCAAATTGATCAAATTTATTATGAAAATGGTCGTTCCATTACGAACACAATTCGTCGACTACGCGTTGTTTTTTATCGGAACCATATTCCCAGCAATACGGCAATTAGGAATTTAATGGTAAAATTTGAACAAACTGGTTCTGTTCTCGATGTAAAGACACCACTACGTCCTCGTAAGGTTCGGTCAGTTGAAAATATCGCTAGGGAGAATGAAAGTGTTACCGAAAGTCCAAAAACTTCAATTCGTCATCGGTCACAGCAATTGGCCATCTCAAGATCATCTCTGCAACGAATTTTAACAAAAGACCTTCGGCTACACGCATACAAGATACAGTTAACACAAGAATTGAAGCGCAGGGACCATCACCACCGCCGTATCTTTGCCAATTGGATTTTGGAGCAAAATGAATTTGATGACGAATTCTGTAAGCGAATCATATTCAGTGCCCATTTTCACTTAGGGGGTTACGTAAATAAACAAAACTGCCGCATTTGAAGGCGTGAAAATCCTCGAGAGATTATTGAAAAACTCATGCACCCAATACGTCTCACTGTATGGTGCGGTTTCTCGGCCAACGGTGTTCTTGGACCTTACTTTTTTGAGAATAATAATGGAGAAGCAGAAACTGTCAATGGAGAGCGGTATCGACAGATGTTGAATAACTTTCTATGGCCTCGTTTGGAAGATATGGATCTCAACAATCTTTACTTTCAACAAGATGGGGCCACTTGTCACACTGCCAGGGAAACTCTAAATTTACTGCAGGAGAAATTTCCTCGCCATGTGATTTCTCGTAATGGTGACGTGAATTGGCCTGCAAGATCCTGCGACATAACACCGATGGACTTTTTCCTTTGGGGTTTCCTTAATGATCAAGTCTACACAAATAATCCACAGACAATTGATGAATTAAAAAATAACATTCGTGCGGCTATTGGCGAGATTAACTTGCATATGTGTGATAAAGTCATTGAACATTTAAAATAAAGAATCGCTGTGTGCAATAGAAGTCATGGTGGACATTTATCCGATACATTGTTCCACATACAATTTTAGGGTTTCTATTTTATGTTTACGTTAATAAATCGTTGAATTTCTAAATACTACGCATTTTATTTGGAATTTAAATCACCAAGTTCCTATTGGGACACCCGATATAAACACCTACATATGATAATGGGATTATTAAATATATTGCAATAACAAACGGGCTTAATCTACTTACAGTAATTATTATAATAGTGGTAGTCTGTGTGAAAGTGCTCAAAGCACAGATTTTGCTTACACCACGAACAACATACTATTGCAGAATTATTACCAATATTACACAAGGATGTAGCCTGTGCGTCTATGGTAAAACAAAACTCTACATAGACTAGGTTTTTTTTGAGTACTTGAACATGTCGAAAAATCTTGAAGAAGAAAATTTATTGTGGGTTAGGGACTGCAGTTTAAGAATATGTATTATTTATTTGGTGTAAATCTACATATTAGCTCATAAGAATCACTGTATCAGAAAAAGTTTTACAAAATTCTTCTACAACTTAAAACTAAAGACATCTAGAGGTTCTACCACCGCTGTGTTTTTTTTGATATACTTAAAATGTTTAACGTTTTATACAAGGTGTCCCAACAATAAAAAGACGGAGTAGTAAATATGTAATGTCCGAACAGGATCACACCGAAATATATCACAATAACGAAAAAATGAAAAATTTATTAATTTTCGTACGAAATTTCTATATTAGAATTTTATATTATGGACCTGACTGACTGAATGTTTATATTCGTCGAGACACTAAAGAATGCAGTGCAAACAATTTATGTGCGTAAGTGCATGTTCATAAACGAACTATTGATAAGGCGCTTCGGCAACTATAGTAGCTCAACTAATATTAATAATGCACCTAGATGATCGATTGCTTTCTACAAAGCTGGCTAACTTTTTCGGTGGCAGTGAAAGAGGTGGTGCTGTGGCGCTTAAGTTTGTAGTTTATAATAGCTGATTCTAATAATTGTGGCCTTTTTACAGTAAATATCAAATTATTTACTTATTTTTTATCTAGCGTTGTTAAAAATTAAACAAAAATTTATCTCATAATTATTTTTAATAGCTGCTGGGAAAAAATCAGTTAATGATTTGATCCTTCTTATGGAGTATTTTTAGTAGTTACTTTTTAGTAACCTCGTATAGAGCCGTGCATTTTTCTTTTCAAAGAAGTAAAATGGTGATACATGCCTGTATGCTTCTTCGTTCGCTTTGTACCGCGTTCGTTCAGGCCCGGCGTAAGGCCAATTGAATTCTTATTTTTTTCTGCAGTTTGCGTACGAATAGAGACTTTATATTTTGGATTTGCTTTTTCTAGCATTCCAGCTTGCGATTGCTGCTACTCCGTCGTTTTATTGCTGGGAAACCTGTATAGTCCAAGAATCAATCAAAAGTACAAGTTTCTGCATTTTTTACGAAACGTTATTAAAATTGAGATATTAGCTATTTATGTACTATGTAAGTGGCTGATTATGAACACTTCATACTGTTAGTCACGTTAGGTAGGCACACAAAAATAAATTGATTTTCTATTATTACTTTTTTAAATTTACTACATATAATCCGTGGTTTTCTACACAAATACGACATATTTTTGGTGAATAAGAAAAATAGGATAAAAAAAATTGGGGTAGCGAAGATAGATGGCGTAATTCTTGGGATCATATACATAGTATGCTGCAAATTATGTTAAAAGAATCTTTTAATATTTAAAATAAATAATAAAAATTGAAGAATTGCTCATACTTTGAAGGGGAGAACAAATATGTACTAGGGTATGTATCACTTGCTGGTGTTGTCACTGTTTGTAGACAATAATACATTGAAGCGATTTAACAGTTTGAATTCAACAAGTTTGAGGTTAAAAAAGGTAAAAACTTGCAAAATTGTAATTTTCTTATTGTCATGAAGTAGTTTTACTTTTAAATTCAAACCGCTATGTAAATTGCTTGGCAGAACAAAGTTTAATGGATACAACTTTTTTCCGTTGTCATTAAAATACAATATTGGGAACAAAAATGTGTAAAGTATTCCAAAACGTAGTAAGACAAACAATGGTGGGCATTGTTATCAAATAACTAAAATAGTAGTGACGAAAGTTTTGAATATTAATAAATGCTTAATATTAACTTGGTAAAATGTAAACGAATAAGATAAGAATTTTGCAATTGGATCAACAGCAGATATACTATTAGCTTAAAAATCGTACACGGACAGAAGATTGTCTTGTATTAACACGGATCGTCTCACGACAAGTAAATTACGGTTTTGTATATCTGAAAGTAAATATTTTCTTGGTATTAGAAGATAATTTACTTGTTCCTATTTTCTTGGATTAAATGAATGGTATTTGAAAAAAGGAAAAAGGTCACTTTTGCCTACAATTATTACCTACAATTTTGACACTGATGTAAAATACAATGATTTTAGAAAAATCATAGGTAGGTACTATCTTGGACAGATAGAATGTTCGGCTGGACGGAGTGCAAGCTGCGCTCCTGATACAATTCACTTGACGGCACAATCGATATTGTATCAGGAGCGCAGCATGCACTACGTATACCTGGACATTCTATCTGTCCATGATAGTACATACATATGAATACAGATACATGTGTAGGTACCTATTACAACAATTTTCTAAAAATACAACGTATTTAACATCACTGTAAACAACTGTAGGTATGTTAAAATTTGACAGAGTGCACATAGATTTTTGAAAGTAAGTTCCACATATTTATTTTAAATGCATAAATCAGTATTCTAAAGGACGAAGTATTGTTCTACACTATATATTATATTTTATAAATATACGTTATTTCACATCGTTATTTATTAGAAAAAGGCACTATTAAAGTTGGGACAATTGCACTCTCAACTTCATCTTAAGGTATTGAAATATCACGGCTAAGTATAACAAAATAAATTTATTCAGTAATATGTATCAAACACAATATGTAATAGAAATACATCGGATTATTATTAAGAACATATCGCCTAAAATAATTTATAGACATGCGTTAAAATAAAGGAATATAATAATGTAATTACATTTTTTAATATCTTCTTCAAATAAGTAGCTATAAGAAAAAATTTTCGCGAATTTTAGCAGTTTAAAAGAATGTAGGAATATATGTAGGTACTGTGCTTTTAGAAATCAGACGTATGTAGGTACTACAATCCTTTCTAAAAATAGTATATTTCACATCACTGTAAACAACAATTTTAGAATTTGACAGAGTGCACCTAAAGATAAAACATTTACATACCCCAGATGATTCCTCTTCAGTTGGCAGCTTAAAATAATTTAGTAAAGCCTCCTTAGCTTTGACTTTGTTGGTTCCTATCACTTTGATAATCTTTTCCCAAAAATTGTCTTAGTTTTCTAAAAGGTATAACGCACAATTTGGGAAAACATGTGCATAGTCTAAATTGATCTGACATTTGGTTTTGAAAAATCTATGGTACAGTAAATTTTAATTCGCAAAAGTTACTAATACATACCAATTCTACAGCGCAGAGATGTTTTTATACCCAAATCAATTAGAAAATCAATATTTTTTTTATTTTTCTTTCAAGCAGTACAACTTTTATTTGAACCTTTTTTCTGTAAAATTAAAAGAGATAAATAAACTTTGTCACACTATTGGTCCACTCTGTATATGCAATGTATCAGTATTTTGATTAGAGCTCATTTTAGTTAATCACTCTGTATACATATATTACCCAAAGATTAAAAAAATAATTTCCTACATTACTAAAAATTGACACTTTTTTTAGATTAAAAAATAATTATAAAATGATTCAGACGTTCGTGCAATTAATACATACGTATTAGTTCATCTGAACCCCACAACGATAATAACCTTTGTACTTCCTCCATGGTATATACATATAATATTGTATTATCTGAAAAAAATAAATATGTCTAATATGCAAAACTAGGCAATAAAACATAATTAAAATCTCATCTCATTTATTCTATTTGCATGTGTAGATTACATAGTTAGATAAATAAATTACTAGAGATAGAAACTCCTAGGAAACAATAATGCGTATTTATAAGAATAATGGTAATACTATATGTCGCTACATACATAATACGCCAAATCACAGACACTATCTACATATATACATGCATATACTTATGTATACAATGAAACTGTCCCATTATACTATAAGGTACACCTTCCGACAGAATTAATGTCGTCGTCTATAGCGCAGTGTTTATCAAAACTGTTCACCGTTTGACCAAGTACGTCTTCGGTCGGCATCGGTTTCTGTAGGCAGGATATTTATTGGGGTATTAGTATTTAAAACACCGAACAATTGTCTGAATCAGGTACGAGAATTGAAATTAAAATGTATACAGATACCGATATAAATATATAAAAGGTTATCATACATAGGTTACTTTAATTTGCAGATGTCATTTTAAAATACTGTTAATACAAGGTTAATACACAAAATTTAAATGCACTGGTGGAAAGCATCGTTTTTATTGCTTATTATATTATATATAAAGAACAAATACTAATAAACACAGACATTTGTTAGAAAACTCCTGCTACACACTAAATTAGAAAGACTATTAAGGTTACGAAATTTATTACACTTACAATAATTAGACACTGCCTTGCACATATTATATGGATCATTATTCATCATTATTATTCGATTACATTAATTTTTTTAAGTATTTTATAAATTTATAATTTTTGTGTTTCTTTAACTTTTATTTTATTGTTGTCTCCAAGTAAGCATGTCCCTTTAAATAAATAATATAATGAAACCAAATATTGTTATTATCTTCTTACCAACAACAATTTTATTACAATGGTAAATAGTTATTAGTAAACATTTTTAAAATCGTCATCTAAACATTAATGTTATTAATAAACTATCCCAATAATTTTTTTTTGAAGCTATATATAGTAAATTTGCAAAGTAACTCTATTTTTCTCTATTCTCCCAACATTTTTAAAGCAGGTTCGTTTACACAAAATTTAACTATTTTGTTTCGTGAAGTTCTTCCTCCCAACGCGGGAGATTTAAAAATTCAAACCCAAATACCTACGTACTACAAAGGTATGATTTATTATGTAAAGTAACTAATTAATATAATAATAATAATTAATAAACCTTAACATTTAAATAAATCCGTCCAACTTCTGCTACCTTACGTTTTTTCTTTAATTTGATATACTTTAAATATTAAATAAACTATTCAATGGAATCAAAACGTTGAGTTCCTTTGTAAACTTCTATCCGCGAAAGCTTGAGCTGATATTCCTAGTTAATTTTTTATTTTCCCACAAAGTGCTTTTTGTCTTGTTCGATTTTGCCTCGGCATAAATTTGGACTCTGGTTTACATAACAATATATTGTTTTTATTATTATACAAACAACAACAATTCTTGTTTTGTTCTCTCTATATTTTTAAAATAAGTATAATCAAATTAATTACACAAAATTTAATGGCAATATTAAACTTCATACGCATATCAACTTCACTTTTCAAATAGTTTAAAGAAAGTTATTAATACAGCCTTATTTGTCATCTATACAATTACTTAATTACCTACTGTTAAGCGTAAATATGACCTTGTCAATCACCTCCCCGTGAGAAAGCTATTTAAAGCATATTTAAATTTCGATATATACATTTTCAAGAAATAATTTCATTACTCCTACCTGATCCACACAATTGCCCCCGGTGTATTAAATACTAATACCCCAATAAATCACATACCAATTGAAACCGATGCCGGCCGAACGCTTGATTGGCCTGATGGTGAGCAGTTTTGATAAACACTGCGCTATAGACGACGACATTAATTCTGTCGGAAGGTGTACATGTATACTCCGTTATTGACGTGAGAATATTAGATACATTCGTGTAATGATTGACAAAAAAAAAACAGTTGCATTAAAATAAATTACATACTTATTACTTACATATATTATACATATACACCGCTGGTCTGTTTACTATTAGAATGCCGGATAAAATACATGTATTTCGTACATACGACAGCAAGCGGGGTTGCCAATATAATTTAACGCGGCATCATAACTATGACATTACTTAATGACACAAATGACATTTAATAAAAAATCGTTTATTCACACGGACAATTTTCTTTCATTTTGAGTTACTAGCCCTGTGTAAGATGTTATACACTAAGGAAGAAAGAATTCAACTAATTAAATGGTACTATTCAGGTAGTACAGCACAAGAAGTAATTGGTCGCTTCATATTTTCATTTGAAAATAGACCCGTCCCTGCCGTTCAAACAGTTTTGAACATTGTTCATAAATTCAAATCTATTGGATGTATTACGGACTGCCACGCATTGAGAAGAGCAAAGGATGTCGTATACGGATATTGAGTGAGGAAAGGGAACGACGGGAAGTTAATGTATGTAGTGCTGTTGCAAAATTAACCATGCTCATCACAGCAAATATCCGAACAGGTTGATATCCCAGCGCGTACTGTTAGAAAGATTTTGAATAGGCAAGGGTATCGTAGCTACAGTATGCAAAAACGCCAATCAAGTAAGGCGTATTAACTTTTGTGAAAGTGTAATGGCACGAGTCGTCGAAAATAATAATTTTATACAAAACATTTTATTTGCGGACGAATCTGCGTTCTATTTCCCTGGTCGTCCTAATCCAATGATTACTAAATATTGGTCAAAGCAAAATAAACACCTGTCTTTGCCGCGTCGTACCCAATATCCAATATTTTTATTGATGGTACAGTTACAGCTGCTAGATATTTGCAACTGCTGGAAACTAACATCATTCCTGCCGTTCGTGTGCTCAATGTTAACATTGATGAGATTTGCTTTCAACAGGATAACTGCCCAGCTCACACTGCACGGATTGTACAGCAAGCGAGCTAGAAATCTGGAAGAATTGCGGCAAAAGATTGTAAACACCGCCAATACTATATTGCCTGAAACACTTGCTAACGTGCGGAATGAATTTTACTACAGGCTTGGTTATTGTCAAGAGCGAGCAGGCGGTTTATTTGAACATTTACTCCATTAATATTTCTATAAAAAATGTTACTTTAATTTTAATACGGTAGTTTAATTTTGTAATTTAATTTTTCAAGAATATTTTAGTTTAATTTTCTAGTGATCTTCTTTTTACATTAATACCATTGCTTACACAGAATTATTCCAATTTTATTAAAATGTTGATACGTCTAAACTGATTATTGTGTTTTGTTTGTATTTTGTCACTTCTTTCCAGTGTGATAAAATATTGCCGTTAACAAAAGCGCTATATGGAAAGCATTAAATGCATTCGTAACGTTTACATGATGTTTACTGACGTTTGCCTAGCCTAACCATGGTTTCACCTAAACCATGCGCAACAACAAAATGTTTAATGTTTACATTACGTTAGCGCATTGTCTATATTTTAAGTTTATAAGTCGATACCAGAAAAAATGTATCATATAGATAAGGCAACACTGTGCGCGTTTTCTATTGATAGCCGCATTCCAGATCTGCTCAGACCACCGGTGTATGTACTTACAGTTTAACCGATCACCATTAATAAAGTCCACTAACAACAACCACCCAAGACCAAAACTGTAGAAAAACTGAGAATGACAGAAAAACTACTTGATTTTGTGAAATAAATCCCATACAATAGTACAGCCACAACAAAAAAATCATCAACCTTAACATAAACAGCTTTTTCATCGACACCAAATTTAATATTGTATTTATAATGGTCTCTTATATTGGTTTTAATCAATAATGCCAAGACAATATTTTTATTTGAGTTAAGAATATGTGTCTCTCCGTGTAAGTAAAACCTTAACTTAAGTTAAAACTATTTTTAAGAATATTATATTTTTGTTGGTTGTAAATGAATTTACTTGAGCTAAATATATTTACTTAAAGCTAGTAATTGCACTACTTAGTATATATAAATAATGCGAAAACAATATTTAGACTTGATTTAAGAAAGTGTTTCTGTCCGTGTAGCTTAAAGCAAGTATTGAATGTTTGTTTTTAAGCATAAAAATGCATTCATATTTACTTGTCTTACATTTTTCTGTCTTCACAGCCCTTTTGATAGTTGTACTCACACCAACATTGTTATTTTTGTCTTTTATGGAAATCTGTCTGATAATTTCTTGTTCGTAGCATTTTGTGAATGAAGATTACGATTATTCAATTTGCTATTTTCTTTTTTATTTATCACTGATCATTTAAGTACTACAGATAAGTCACAAATTTTAATTACGGGCTCATACACTTCAAAGCATTATCGGATACAAGATTAACGTATCTAGATAATTTTGTAATATGATACTTTCTATTTCAGATTATTCACAGAAATCCAAGCGATATTTTGGGTTCTTATACAACTAATAAGTAGCATTTCCTTGCGAACAAAATTCGCGTAGCATCAAGTTATCTTAGCTCATAATCGCATGATTTTATATGTCAATTACGTATATTGGAAAATGTAATGATTATAGTTTACTATTTATGTCTAATAAATTAGTGCCTATTAAGGAACTAGAGCTGACATGATTCTCCTCAAAATATCTATTACATGTGTAAACATGCCATGCATGTTATTGCATGGAGCACTCACTGGTTGTTTTCGTTGTTGGAATCATAGAGGTATAATAGCTAATGGAAAATGTATCGTTTCTTTGTTGTTGTGCCTATAAACTCTAAGATGCTTCTTTATATCATCTTTGAACGATTGCGATGGTAGAATTTCTCAGCGAAAAAACCACCTTGCATACATAAAAGGATCCACCGTATTTTTCTTATCTTATTGTTAGTAGAATCTAATGTTCCTGTATGAGTTCTATTTTTATATTCATATCAAATGAATAACTTTACGGCGACGTATAAAAATTAATCTGTGGAATGTTTCTATCAACACTCTACATGGATACTTTCTATTTTTGCAATCACCTTATACTAAAATTTGTCTGGTGATTTATTACATTTTTTCTCTCGACGCCTTCTGTATACAGTCCGGGACAAAAATATTGATGTAGGTATATACATATTTTTTGATAGATATCACATTTACTCGTGCATTGAAGTTTTGTTGATTAAATAGGTACTTATATACAAGCACAAATTACTTGATATTTTACGTAGAACCAAGTCAAAAAGTTATTTGTTTATGATGAAGACTAATGCAAAAATAGTAGCCGTAACAAAAGTGTCGGCACACGAATTGTTTACGTTAAAATAATACACAAATTCTAAAAAAGTTAATTAAATTTATTTATTAGTACATTGTGGAGTCAGCTTTATCATAGAAAATGTCTTATTTTTTTTATAGTATTATACAATGTTATTACATAATGCTAGGAATTTGATTGTAACAGTCGAATAATATTTATTGAAAATATTTTTTATTGTTACAAATAAAACGATTTTTATGAGCTTGTTACGTCAATTATTTCCATACAGTTTCAGTCATGTTTTAGTCGAAATACATTGCCGGTCACTCCATAAATTGAACTCAAAACTCATTGCATCATTTCTCTTGAAGTGTTAATAGGTGCATTATCTTGTTGGAAGAAACTTAGCTAATAATGATAGTTTTCATTCCAAAAGATTTTTACAAACTTGGGACTTTAGTACCTATGTAATAAGAAAGCCAATGGTATTTTTATCATGCAACTCAATTACTCCTCTTTACTGACCTTCCACCCTAGTGACTTTCTGCCTATTTGTCTGGGAAAAATAATAATTTAAAGTATAATAAAAAAAATCTCATCAGATCCATTCGAATTAAATTTATTGTCGAAAAGTATTTGTTCCTATCTCATGCTATGTGGATCATATAAACTCAACCAAAGCATAGATCGTTTATTTTGCTACTGGTTTTCTCAACATCTTTAGTAGTTTAATAAGCACTGTACATTCTGGACATTTTTTTTACACCTGCTGCATATCCGATTTCATCAGCAGCATGAAAAAGATTTGATGCTACTTATAAAATTCACTTTTATTGACGGGAGGATCAGATCTCTTCTTTTAAGATTGTCTTAATGTGATGTATTTACAAAACAACAATAAAGTCATGCTTAAAGCTGACCAAAATCGCACACGCATTTTAAGAACTATCGACCATTTCAGAGGATTTTGAACAAGACAGAATTTCCGAGAATTACCGGCGAGCATAGTTGAAACACGTGTCCGGAATTAATTTCAAACTTTTCGTGTTTGGAGTTACCGGAATTTACATGTATTTTGTCCTTTAATTAAATTAATTTTTTGAATTATAATCTTGTACTTAATTTGTTTTATTTTTTATAGAAACCTGCTATTTTTTACCATATTTTAAGTTTTCGGTTTTTAATAGTTTGCGATTATAATTTAGTTGCGGACTGTAAGTACAATCGGCCGCAGGTATAAATTTGAAGCAAAATAAGTTCAACGTATTTTATCAAAAAAGAGCTCGTTTTCAGAGAAACACTTAAACCAGAACGACTTTTTCATATCTTTCCCAATTATATAGGTATTAATGTTTATCTTTTTGATAGTAATGTTTGTGGCTATAGGACACTTCAATGAGAACCACACGATGTAGATACACAAATCCTGGTTATTATGCTATATTGTGTTTTTTTTTATGTAAAACATATTTTCCGAAATAACTATATCTTTAATTTAGTCATGATTAACTTGATTTGTACATATTTATTTAATAATATTATATCTAGTTACTATAAAAGGTAAACTGTACTATGTACTTTTGTATACAAAATAGTTACGAATAGTAACAAATCGGAAATAAGCCACTAATTTCCGCAGTTCGAATAAAAGCAGATCTGGCTATAGGTATATGGGTTAGTTGCAACGAGTTCTGAAACTATGGTGCGTTCACCATTCGAAGATGTGCTCGTCATCAACAACATCAAAACAATGTTGCAACATCGGTTTGTTTATAGTTTAAGTAAGGTTACAACCGCTCTCCAAATGCAGGAAAATTAACAAACTCGATAAATGACAGAACGGTATGTGACAACACTGCTTATTCGTACCAACATAATCTATTCACCGGGACGTAGTTGTTATACGTCGATGGGTATATTATTGTTTTTGTGTTGGTGACTGTTCTGTTAATGCCAAATACAAAATCTACTATTAGGAGTATTTTATAATGGGCAATAAAAAAATTCTTACGTTATCTATATGGTAATTAAGGTAAAATTTTGGGAGATACCTACTCATACCGGTATGGTTAGGAGCGGTTACGTCTTGTTACCTGTCACTTTGTACCCTACTTTAAAATTTTTCCAAATTTCACCTTTCTCGCTAAAATGTTTCGGTTACAGTTCGATTAGTCGTTGTGTTTTGTAGGTTATATTTAATAGGTATAGGTAGGTTAGGTATTGTGTGTAGTATTCGCTCGTTAGTTCAATATCCATAATCATGAGACGAAGATTTTATTCAAAATGGTATTACTCTTTAAGAATACAGAAAACTATATAATATATATAATAATTTTATATTTTTCTTCATAATTTTCAATAATCGGTAATCAACACAAGAAAAAGCTTTAGGGAGGTTACATTATTGTAATATATACATAGGTGCATGTACAATAATATGTGATGTAAACATATCGCAAGTAAACCAGCTTGCCACTTGGGTTACTCGTGGTTTGTATTTTGACAGTTTTATAGAACGTAATGATTACGTCACAATATATTCCCCTCTAATTGTATCAGTCGCTAAAATGCTACGGTATCTTAAGTTATTGTAACACAAAGATACCGGTATCTCGCAAATAATTTCCTTAAGCATAATATGTAATGGTATGTAAGATTAAATAATATCAAAGATGCGAATATCAAATGAGAATACAGCACGCGCCAACTACGATGGCGAGCGGTGGGAGTAAGTTCGCGCAGCATTAGAAATAGTGGGAAGCTGTTGTAATGGCTTTTATTAAATTTGCGAGACACCATAGGCACAACGTCACGTGCGTTTAGGTGGGCGTGCCTCTTTTTAAAGACGACTACGGCGCATCCTCACTGCTCGCCATCGTATCTGGCGATTGCTGTACATATTGATTATCATCATCAATCATTTTAAGGGATTTTAATCAAATAGCAATTACAGCACTTGAAGTATTATTGGCTAGTATGTTTAAAATTAGAGACATATATTTACTATTTACTTCTCTATAGTTAAATCTGACAGTGTTAGAGTTGTTTTGCAAAATATATTAATTTTATATATAGGCTATAGAGGTATACTGAATAGATAAAAACAAAAGAAGTATTAATTACCTAAAAGATTGAACTTAGTAACTACTGGTGATGTGGATAAAACACTAATGCGGCACTAGTGTAAATTTCGTAAACAGAACTTCTTTTGATTGTCTTTTGGCAGGAATGACCTATGGTGTGCATTTTTGTAAGAGATTGTTGAAGAATTAAGTATCGGGCAATTTGGATATATGTATTTTGTTTTTATTTAGTGTTGAATGAGGCAACATGTCGCATTACATAAGAATGGTTTCCTCTAACTTAGTCTCGATTGTCGTCTCCATTTCTAAGGTATCTCTCTTTCTCTTTTAGCACCTTCTCGATAAAAGTGGTGAGCTTCTGGGCGTGGTCGTTTTCACACAGCATTGTTTATATGACGATGTCTGACACTAAGGGACCCATTTATTCTTGTAGTGACTTCACCTCTTGCACTGGAAGTGTTGTTAACCCATTTTTCTGTAGAAATAACCGTGATCAATGACAAACTGATAATGAGTCAGATAGTAGACCGCACTTTGGCATCGACCTATCTAATCCGTGATGTTTTGCGGTTGTGTTTGGCCGTCGAGCGTTTTCTTTGCCCTAAGTTTGCACATAACGTTTTTGTGCTCTAGTCCCCAGGAGTCATTATTTACTTCTTGCTTCTATACACGGCGCTGTTAATATATTTCTTGACGTTCCTAAAGTGTTCAGATTCTAGTTCTGCTGCATTGGAATCTCGTCATCTCACTCTTGAGCTTCAGGCATCTTTCCCTATATGTACATACATATGTATATGTATATGTATAGGTATATGTATGTATATATTTTGTTATGGATACTCTACAGGTTCTATTAATTATGATAGCGCATGTGTCATAGGAGTTTCTGATGTTTCAAAAGTCTTAATTATTTAATGTAAATCGCGCAACTTTTAGATATTCAAATAGAAATTACCATGATAATCATGATATGTGGCAGCTGGAGATTAAATATTGTTAGTACAGTGTTTCTCGGCTCAGTAAATTTTTGACTCTTTCTACTTTTAGTATTTCTACTATACGTACTGCGCAACGCATCTAAAAGAGTTGTGATAATTTCTTTTCTGAATAATCGGTATTGTTTTGTATAGCTTATAATATTCCTACTAAATATTCTAGGCTTTAATAAGCTGGCGGTTATTCATTTTGCAAAAAAAACTTTTTGAAAACTTATTTAAGGTGTCCTAGATCTTTAAAATGAATATCCGTATAACCAAATATTTCATATTTCTGTATTTTGTGTTTGTATACCTGGTGAGTTTTTTATCTTGACACAACGGAATATCTCTAAAACAGCACCTTTACTTTATCATACCCATTTCAGAAAATGTGTGTCCGATCCCCACTTAAGATTATTAATCCAATAAAAATTAGTTAGTGTTAAATATTTGAACAATAATGAAGGCTATAACATGATAAGAGAGAATTGAAATGATTGACATCTATGGAGAAAGTGGTAGAAATATCGTTCTTTCTTGTTGAACGACTTTTTGAAATGTTATCTTAATATTAAAATAAAAAAAAAACAAAATCATGTTTTCTCTTTTTTGAGTATTTTTTTCTAGATGTTTACAACCATTTTTTTGGGATCACAGCACAATCTGTTACGAATCTAAAAAAGTTTCAAACAAAAACTACAGTTATTGAAGAATGTATGGAGCACCTATTAAATTAAAATGAAATGTCTTTAAAATGCTGCAATAAATTCCATAAAATTGTTTGAAATATAATTCTTTAACTTATTGAATGTGTAGAGCAATTTATTTCTAAACAAAATCTATCATAACATGCTCGCCAGACTTATCCCCGATAGAAAATTTGTGGGTAATACTAAAGCAGAAAGCATCCATTTACAAATGTAAACCAAAAAAAAGAACTAAAGGAGATAATTTTTGAAGAATGGAGAAAAATTCCCGTCAGCTTATGAACAGTGCCCCCCAAAAGAGATCGTGCAGTAACCAAAGCACGATGAGGTGTCATAAAATACTAAAACATATTTTTAAAATTGTTAATAAAGTTATATACATATACTGGTTCGCTTTTAATTTCCATCTATAACATTTAGAATCTTGAGCGTCGTATATGGTGCTCCATACATTTTTCCGTAGGTGTACATACTTGATGACGTAGAATCTAAATCTGCAATACAAAATGCTCTGGGTTCTCATTTAAGATTTCAAAATTGTTTCCTGTCCCACTCTGGAGGCTGAGGTAGGGGTCCGAGTTGGGCACCATTCAGTGAGCATTATTACAAATCTTATTAAGATTTTTTTTGATTTTATCCAGTGTTTTAGACATATTTCGTTGTTTCAGAATAAAAAAGCTCAGTTCAAACCCAGTATACATATTACCTTTCAAGTACATATCTCTATTTTTTTGCCATAACAATGTAGTCCATTTTGTGATGCTGCGCTCTTTGTTTCTTCCATTAATAAGTGTACATATGTGGTTGGCGTTAAAGCAAATACTAATCTACTAATAGGTCATTAGGTATGTTGTTTTCCTATTATAAGGAAAATAAACATAGAGAAATATTTATATATAGATATTTGTATATTCGTTTCTAAGAATTAGCTGTATGCACGGGGACATCCGAACTGCAATAGCAAATATATACAGAACACTGTCTTGCCAAATTTTTTGATAGCTTGTGAAAAAGTATAGGTTATTCGTTGTTTTCTTTAGTGAAGATTGGAGAGTTTCTATATAACAACGTATTGAAAGTGTCCAATCTTTACCCATAAGTGTACATACATACATGTATATGTATATTAAGGCTAACAAGAATTCTGGTGTCACGAATGGTACCTTGCAAAAAGTGAACTAATTACGTGACTTCTACATGCATGTGACATTTTTACTGAAAAATATCTGACTAATTTGATTTCGAGTCTTTCTTGTCAATTGAGAAGATCTATTCTAACTAAACGAACATTTAATTAAGAATTAATATTCTTTCTTATTAGGTATCTATGTATACTGTTTTATTAATAAACTTAAATGTTATTAAATACATTTCAAACTAACCACTTGAAATATGCATATATTGTGTCACTTTTCTATAGCTTCATTGCCTCAGAAGCACGCTTTACCTGTTAAAATTAATGGTATAACTGCTAAATTCGAACGAACGTAATATAGTTATTACATATTTGTATTATTTATTTATGTCTTGAAACATTTCTCTGACCAACTCCTTTCTTTATTTTCAGGCAAGCGCTTCACTTAGCAGGACTACCATCGCTTTGTTATATTGTGATTCGTACGACTAGTCCACAAATAATGCAAAGGTATAAAGAATGTGTGTGCATTGCATTACTTCGGTATAACGTATTCTCTTCTTAATTTTCAGAATGGTCCTTGCAGTAGCGTTAATATATTTATCATGCATACATCTACACAGACAAATTTACGACTACGCTTCGTATACGTTAGACATATCAGGTAAGTTTTTTGTAAGTAGCAGGTGCCTAACTTATGATTTCAATTGTTTTACGCTATTAGGTCCGTTAATGATAATAACGCAAAAAGTGACCAGCCTTGCGTTCTGCATTCACGATGGGATAGCTAGAGCCGAAACCGAATTGAGTAAATCGCAGAAAACTTATGCAGTGAACAAAATTCCTTCGGCTTTGGAGTATTTTAGTTATGCTCTACAATTTCCATCTTTAATGGCAGGACCAGCATTATTTTATAAGGATTATATAGATTTCATCGATGGAAAACATTTACTGCCAAATTCGCAACCGGTAAGTATGTAGTTGATTGTGTACGTTGTTAAGTATTACATTTATCATGTTGATTCTTAATTTGGAAATTATAAATGAAAGTTATGTTGGGCAGGGAATCAATCCGAGGAGTTTCAATTATTTCATAATAACAATTAACAACAATCTGAAAGAGTTGAGAGTTATTAATTTGGCTGAAGCAGATCTCAGCATTATATTTCGAAAATATTTTGACATACATATACTATGTGTCTCATAACTCATAACCAATTCATTTAGAAGCTATAGCTAAGCTAAGCTTAGCCTATTACATCGACGACATGAAATAACCTATTTTCAGCAAAAACATATTTAATTAGTTTATTTTTGTCAATAATTATATATCGAAATATTCAATATTTTTAATATTTTTATATAAGTATAGGGCAAATATTTTATTAATAAACTTCTGAAGTATTGTATCTAAATGATTAATGTTAGAATTGTTGTCGATTTTATGGCTGAAATATATAACTACAGATAAAAATGTACTTGATTTGAGTGTTTAACGAAAGTTGATTGCTTGCTAGAAATAGTGTAATTGCAATTTGTTTACTGTGCAGAAAGTAGCAAAGTAACGCCAAAATTGAGTAATAAAAGCATATAAGCACTATGACATACAATACATATTTAACATAATTACATAATTATTTTACAAATTGAATTTACACTATTTTATTTAGGAATATTTAAGTATGAAATGTCTACAAAAAATACGAAATATAGAAAGGAATTTTTTAGAGGAAACTGCAACTTACTTTTGGTTGACATGTAAAGTTACCGTGACCTTCGATTTAGTTTTTCATTTATTTATATTTATTCTTTTTTATATTTTATTGTTTGTTCGTATATAAGTACATATTTACACTACTATGAGCCGGTCAAACTCCGGAAGCACTCGTAATTGGTGAGCAGGAATCAATCTGCCACCTGAATAAGATTTTACCGATGGAACACCGCATTCATGCATTTGGTCAGGAGAAATTGCGCAGCCTCCTTAATTTTGTTACTGATCCCGCATGCGTTCCAAGCATTCACCCGAATCAATTTGTTGAGACTATTCCTGTAGACCAAAAAATATCGTGGCAACGTTGGCGTTTAAGAAGGTATTTTGGTTTTAGATAACTAAGTACTTTCTTTACAACTTTTTTGAATTTGTATTGTGGTACAGGTAGCAGTGCTGACGGTCTGAGATTATGACATTTTTGCGTAAATTATAAGTGCATCTGACTAATAATTAAGAATTTAGTTATTTTCCTAAAGTCGTATTCAAATGAAAAGCTTTGAATCTTGTCAGTGACGCTCTAGGGCCTGGTAGAACTATAACTTCTCCTTTAAATTTCAGAAGAGACTGTATTATTTAGACAAAGTTTTACATTGGTAGGAAACGGGCTTTTTTGTCAGATTTAACAGATTTCTCACGAAATTATGACATAATTTACATGATTGTTGTACCAAATATCTAAGAGTGACTTGGGTGAGTTGTGATGAAATTCTGGTGTAAGTGAGAAATCGTAAAACTTTAATTTAAGGACTAATATCTTTTATCAAGTCAGTATTTGTTGTTGTGATTTTTAATAGTATACATGCCAATGTCGATAAAACGATTAAAATTTTAAACGCTTCTGTTCTTAATGATTGTCTATGGGAAAGTTGTTAATGATAAATTATCCTTCCATAATGTGTTTGTTATGTTATTAATTGTGACCCAATTGCAATCGAGTCTACAGAATTTTAAGCACTCTTTTTTTTAATATTTTTATGTCTAAACAAATAAAATTTAATGTTTTGGCACATAAAATAATGATTAATTTATAAAATTCCGACTCATTCTATACATAAAAATACTTAATATTTTAATGCATCAATAAACGAACTTATTTTGCAATTAAATTCATTAAGAATTTTTCAGATTTTGCTAGATAAAATAAACTTTAGAATATACCAAACCCTAGAGTATAGGAAATGTAAAACTAGGAGGGATAGCGAAAATATGTACATATACAGGCTGATTCAAATTAAGTGCGCACCATTGCTATATTCGTCATTATTGATTCTAGAAAGTAGGTTAAATTAGAAAAGTATTAGTGTTTTTAACCCTGAGTAACATGCAGTTCACGAAAAAACAATTGAATAACGCATTTTCGATAAATTTCAAAATTTACCATTTTTTTAAATGAAACGCCCTGTATATTTTTAAAAATTCTGAATGCCAACTTTGTTTGAAATATAAGTTTCCGTATACCATTGTCCTAAAACGACTAATAAAGTAGTTATAGCAGTTGCTATTTCGTTATAAATGTTGTCATTAATAGACTAACTTTTGACAAAACGGATACATATGTTGTGTTTCATTTTTTATTTTAACATATTAGAGCTTAAAATTTAAATTAAACAAAAGAAAAGACATGTATAATTTATAAATAATACTGAAAGGTGTCGCCTTCCTGCTCAATACATTTTCCTGCTCTCTGCAGTACACTCTAGGTGGCTCTTGAGATTGTCCTTCCATCCAATTAGTGAAAAACTGCCTTGTATTGCAATTTGAGCTCCTTGTCGTATTACTTTTTGTTTCGAAAGAAAAATGTCTAAAACTGACAGGTCAGGGGAGCGTACTGGCCATTGAATGGAACCATTTGTACCACTCCACTTTTTGGTACAGACTAGCACTAGGTGCACTAGATGATAGTTGTGTACAGGAGCACTGTCTTGCTGAAAGTATAAATTTTGGCGCATCAGGTAATCAGCGTTATCAGGAAATCATCTAGAACATTACGAATAAATTTCTCTGTCAATGTACCGTTGTAGAACACTGGACCAACACCTAGCCAACCAATTAACCCCCTCTAAACGTTAAAACTAACTTGTGTAGCATGTGGACGTACTATTAATAAATCTTCTTAGACCAGTAGTGATTATTTTTCTTATTAAACATGCCTCCTACCTGAAAAATTTGTTTCAGCACTCCATAAAATACACTGTGCTCCATTCAAATTTTCATCACAAAAATTAATTAACCATCGACAGAAAGCTAATTTCCTGGCTGTAATGCTTGAGATTCTGAATTTAAAGGGAATATACTTATACTTTCCCAAAATTCTTTGAACTGATGAGTAACTTAATCCCAATTCTTTAATAGCATCTTTAGTGCAAAATTCGCGATAAACTGCAAAATATGCTAACACTGTACTTTCTAGTTCTTCGTTGGCGATGATATTTTTTCCAAATGAGGAAATACCATAATGAAATATTGTCAGACAATAAGCACTGAAAGTAAACCCAAACTGTTCCGGAAAGTAAATAGAAAACTAATGAACCCAACACAAATCAAAGAAACGGGCATACTGTTTTGTTCTGTTTCAAGTGAAAGAAGCCTACTTACAGAATAAAAGTGTAGCATTGACATCGACCAAAATCCACCATAACTACTTTGTTAATCGTTTTACGACAATAGTGTATTAAACCTTTTATATTACAAAGAAGGTTTGCATTCAGAATTTTTAAAAATATACAGGGTGTTCCATTTAAAAAAAATGGTAAACTTTGAAATTTTTCGAAAATGCGTTATTCAATTGTTTTTTCGTGAACTGCATAATAATCAGGGTTAAAAACACTAATACTTTGCTAATTTAACCTACTTTCTAGAATCAATAATAACGGAGATAGCAATGGTGCGCACATAATTTGAATCAGCCTGTATACAAAAGTAAATTTGGTTCACTCTATCATTATCAGGCAACAGTATACATATTCCCCGGCCTCTTGTGGTTTTCTTCTTTCTTTTATTATAAAGGGATAATTGGCCCTTCTCACACTAATGCTGGACTCTAAATGTGTACTTTCAATTTTGCGGTCAAATATAGTGTAATGCGACCGATTGAGATTGATAATCTTCTTCCTTCAGCGTTACAATATTCAATTAAAAAAATGTGGTGTTGCATAGGGCACATTTTGAATACAGTGTCTACTGAATAGTGTATGAAAATAAAAGAGCTTAAAGCTGGTGGCATGGAAACCTAAATTCCAAAAAATGAATACTTTATGTCCACGCAGTATCGAGAAAATAATATTTTTCAATCTCAGTTCGACCCTGTTGTTCGTACGCAACGCATAAATGGATGGGCATTTGTTGTGTTATGTGTACATTATGGCAAGTTATACGAATACTGAGTACTTGGACATAATTTAAATCTACGGAGAAACAGGATGAAATCTTTTACTGCACCCGTATTACGTACAGAAAATCCAACGTCTATCAGACAATGATTTTCCTCAACGGGTTACCTGTTGTGAATGGTTTCGTCAAACAGAAACTCGTCTTCCAAATCTTCGATCGGTGATTCTGTTTACCGATGAATACTGCTTCACAAAACATGGTGTGTTGAATTACCAGAATATTTATTATTGGGCCAATAAAACAGCACAAGATATCCATCAGAGTTCATCCCAACATAGGACATCAAAAAATGTATGGGTCGGAATATTGGTCGATCATTTATTTGGGCCACATGTATTTCCGGAAAAATTAAATGCGGTAGATCATTTAAATTGTCTGCAAAATACGTTACCCGATTACTTTGATGACATACCACTACTTGTACGACGGCAAATGTAGTTCATGCACGATGGGGTACCTCCACATGTTGCCCGACTTGTATGGGGGAACATTTAAACCAGGCATTTGCATATTGGATAAGCCGAGAGGAAACGATTCTGTGGCCAGCACGAAATCCCAATTTGAATCTGTGTGTGTGTGACTGTGACTTTTTCTTGTGAGGATACATGAAAACCTTTGTTTATGATCGTCGACGGGAAATTTTAGACGTCGAGGCTCTTCGAGACTGTGTTTTCACAGCGGCCCAGCTTATGATAAGTTTTGCCGTCGCACGGAAGCGTGCATATGGAGCTCGTGGTAGTAATTGCGGACATTACTACTCTAAGTTTTTGTTCTGTTTCTCATCAAACGGTCCTCTTCAAGACTACCGCCAATTATTTGACAAGAAAAAACTATTAACTTCGAACGCGATCTCAAATTGTAAATTATTCATTACCAGATCATTAGCTAATAATATGTCGTTGTACTTTTATATTGAAAGTTTCTGTAATGAAAAAAAAAACAAAAACGCCTGATTTCTACGAAAAAAACAGGTCGAAATGAATAAAATCTATAGCAAATCTATGGCCTTGTTATAAATAGAATACATGTGCAATTCAAAGAACAGCATAGCTGCTTCGTAGACAAATGCATTCATAGAGTACAGTAAGCATTTACATACTTACATATCATTTAACTTGATAAAAAATATCTGTTTATGTCTATTAGAAGTTTTTGCAGTGTCCCTTTTTTTTTCTTGTACACACGTGTCACGCCCGGACTCCACAACATTTATTCAACAAAATTTGGTAATTATTAGACTTGCAACGAATAGTACATTCGGCCGAATACCGAATATTCTGCGTACTTTATCGCCGAATAGCCGAATATTAGGCAAAAGTATTCGGCTGGCGCATGAACGAGAAAAAAATGAGTAAACTACTACCTAAAAATGCAGAGAAAGTAGTCCTTCTGATCCATAATTTTCCACTTCTAAATTTTTATTACGTAATTCAAGTGCATAGACATTTATTTAATCGTTTTATGCACATTTTTATAATACGGAAATTGTTGATGTACTTATACTACTTTAATGTTTACTAGAAAAATATATTATTATAAAATTAGTATATGTATTTTTATGACCCTTTTGTACTTATTTTCCTGATATTTTTTCCACTT
>SMLS01064210.1:0-23504 GCA_004785975.1 Popillia japonica
CCAAATATCACCTTTCGTGCGGAGAGTACGATCGAGGACCGAAGCTATACAAAAAGACCGAGCGCGCCGTCGAAGCGCGCATACGTAAGGCGCATGTACCGCTGATCATCCGCGTGCTTATTCATAGAGTGCGAGATAGGCGACGAGCCGGCCGGGAAGCTAGCTTCGACATAGTTTCTATACCTAATATTAATTCGTTATACCTCCGACTTAGTTTCAATACTTAATAATATTAATGGCTATTTTTAGTATTTTACGTAACTCTTATTTAAACATATTGTAAGTAAATAACATAAAATAACAACAAGTAAACGATAAATAATAAATTAATAAAATATTTGTTATTAATGTCTCTTTACTCAGTCTCTAACAGAAACAGCTAAACACGTAGACGCATAACGTACATTGGCGTCTGTTTATTATTATTATTAGATTTATTCATAGCTATTTATTTACATTTTATCCCAACGCACATGAGAAATAAAAGTTTCAAACATCCTAAATGCCGAAAACAAATTCCTCCTGCGCCTCCCTACGCGCAGTTTATCCCGGATTGTTGGTGTATTGTTAATAGAAGAACATGTATATGTAGTAACTTTATTTCCATGCAAACATTTATTTTCTAACTCTGACAATTCTTCACCATTACCTATAGGTTTTTGATTATTTGTAATATTAACTTCATCTGTTTCCCTCACAGCAAAAATTCGTTCAGAATTACAAGTTAACTGAGTACAGTCTGTAAAGTAAGAACGTGTACGGGTTAATGAGTGAAAAGATTTAATTTTATTCATTTTTAAGTGCATGGATTTGTTGTACTGTGTGCGAACAAAAGTGCTGTAAATTTAATAATGAGTCCAATCACCACCGCCATCGATAATTGCCTGACATCTCCGAGGCGTACTTTACACTAGGGTAACCGCGTATTCCTTCAGTAAAGACCTCCAAATGAGACGAATTTGTCGTGTCAGCTGCTTCAAAGTAAAATTTCTTTTCCTCCGAAACTTGTTCTTGAGATATGCCCACACATTCTCAATAGGATTGGCATTGGGCCAATCAAGTGTCACAATGCCAGACTTCCTTTTCCACTCGGTGCAGAGCTTGCTGCGGTGTTTTGGATTGTTGTCTTCTTGTAGGATCCAGTCCTCGTTTTTCCTTTATAAACCATCGTTCAGCAGTCGGCAACAGGTGCTTCTTGTAAATTTGAAGCATTTTTAGAGCATCAAATTGTTAGCAACCAAATGTAATGCTCCGAAACCCTGTTTCGAAAAGCAGCCCCAAAGATGAACCTTTACGGGGTGTTTAACAGTCTGTTGGATCAGAGGTTGACCAGGAACGTCGGATGGTAGTATATCCCCAAACAGAAACTTCATCCGTAAAGATTACGTTGCTCCAATCGCGATCCAAATTCTCTTTCGCCCTTCGCGAGTCCTTTCACAACATGTTGTTCGCGCAACAATGGTTTCTTCAGTGTGCTTAAATATTTGACATTATGCGCAAGGAGATGGGTTCGAATTGTAGTATGGGATGCTTCTATGCCTTTTTGTTTTAATTTAGCTGTTCCTTGTCACAATGTCAAGGTTGGGTTCCGCTCAAACAAATTTAGAACGGTTTTTTTCTGTTTTCGCCGTCACTTTGCCTATCGAACCACGTTCTGTGCATCCACATTGTTCACCTTCTTATATTGCTGAACCTACTTAGACTCGAACGATTTTGATTTTCGCATTATTTAGCAGCTGTTTCATACGACATTTTTTGTCCCTTAGGATGGAAACAAAGGAACACAGCCTCGTAACGCGATGCGTATGTAGCACGCATGGCGGTTTCCGTGTTTTCCAGACAACAGTTCGATGTCACTTGAATCTTTTATGACAAAGCATTCACGACAAAGGTTCCATCTATTAGCTCACAAAGAAACTAGGACGAAGCCAATTTGTGCTGTACACGCTCTTACTTTACAGACTGTACCTATTTGCTCACTTTCAGTGATATTTTTAATTTTTCAATCAAGATGTCGTTTACTAACAACAGCTTTCAATGTAGATTTCTTATACATGATGATAACTGTAAAATCATAATCTTAAATACTAACCATATGACACAACAAAATTACAACAGAAAAAACTTACAACGGAAGTTCTACTTATTTAGTAACACTGTTATTTACGACTTTGCAGTGTGTTCTCATTCTTACTGCACATAATTAGATCACAAATGAGGAATGCAAGAAGTGGCAAAAAATATAAACAGATTAGTTATGGTTTCCCTTATTGTTACTCTTAGCCAGCTTTTTCCCTCTGTGTACCAGTTTCAACCTATTCTTCTTTATGACTTGTTCTATGTCAACTACCTCTGTAGTTCCATCTAAAAAATATTAAAGTATGAATGGAAACAAAGGAACACAGCCTCACTTCTCTTCAACTTTAAAACGTTGAATGAAGTATATCTGGTGCACATTATAAATGACTACAACTAAACAAAAGATTGAATAGGAAATTATGTCAAGAATATCACTTACTTCCCTAATAATCTCCCTATTTTTTGAACACTATCCCAAGTTGCAAACCTACACGGGATAATTTTGTTTAAAAAATCGTGTATGAGGAAGAATATCCAGTTTTAGTTCAAGTACGCGGAAGGTTTAGTATGACAATTTCACACTTATTATGGTAGGTAAATGCCAAAACAATTTGCAACGTAATCACCTCCAGCTTACTTGAGCAAGAAGATGAAAACGGAATAAAATACATACAGTCACGTGAACCCCATTATTTGAAGAGTTTGCAACTTTCGAAAATATGTCAGTTACGCTGTAACCGAAGTAGTCTTAGTATTATTGAAATTAAACCCCCCTTACTTTAACTTTCAAATGCCTGCTCCAGGTACGGCTCGTATGATCATTGACAAGACCATACTTGTGACACAGCGTCTGACCTGCTCCGTAAAAACAGTCAAAGATTATGTTAGATGGTTTTGATATTCTTTTCACAATGTTTAAAAACCAAATGAAGTAAAAGTTTTTACGTACGAATAATAATGTTTTTCAATTCCAAAATGCAGAATGTCTCCTGCCTTCACTGCCTCAACTTCAGCCCTTTCGCCAGACTGTCGCCAATACAGAAATAATCCCAACTGCAACTTTTAAGCTAACGTTCTATTGCAGTAAGTTAGTTTAAAACATTGACTATACGTGGAAATCCGTTTTTATACTTTATTCTTAAATTGGATTCACCATCCCTCAGACGATTGACCAGCTCAGTCGTCGCATCCCTGTGAATCTGCATCTGCATAGGCGTCCGGTCACGGAACATTGACAAACCAGCAAACCATGATGAATTGCGGAACTTCTTCTTAAAGTTTGATAAAGTGGTGAGAACAGCATTCTCAGATGAAAGAGTAACTCTAATTTGTCAACGACGATTCTCTTGAGAGACATCAAACTTACCCAGTCTGATAGGTTTCAAATTATGCTCATCAATCTGTAACTCAGTGAAGAGTTTACTGATAAAAGTAACATCTAAAGCCAGTTGATCCTTATTCGATGAGGAAAGAAGTGGTACACAAAAAATGCAAATAATAAGGAACACACACACAGGAACGAACACACGAAAACAATTTACACACGTAAAAGTACTAGAGAAATACCACCAACTGATATAAAACACAAGTTTAAATCAAGTAATAAGCACTGCCAATTGTAGATATAAAGTGAGTACAACAGACGTATGTACTAACGCCGCCAAATGTAGCGAATCAGACTTCAAGCGATATGACCTTTCATATACCTGCGTAACATCCGACTAATCGCACTGGGCGACTGTAATTAGAGACGGATACCTACCTAGCAGGTAAATTTGAGGCAGAAGGATTTACAAGAAATGCAAAGCTATTATATATAATATCATTTAACAATTGCATTTACTCTATATTATAAATAAGTGTCTACTAGAATTATTAAGTAGATTTTGTAAACACAAGCACTCTTTTCTGTTTCTTGATAGTAAATTATAGATGCGAAAACATGCATGTTTTACACTTGCATATTTTAAATCATACGCTTCTTAATATAGTAACACAATTTAGTTTATAGAAAATAAAGAATGGTTCGGAAAGCGGTATTAAGAAACGATTTTAATCGTATTTAAAGAAATTTACTACGAATCCCCTTAAATTCCTAATGTCTTTTAAATTACTGTTAGTGCAGTATTTATTGAATCGATTAAAACTTCTTAAGTTCTTGTTCTTCAACGAATTTTGTACCGTTAATGTCGGCAAATTTTAAATATATTTTTAATTACGAAGATTGTTCAAATTACACAAAATTCTTAGAAATAATGACATTTTGCTATCAGACACATTGTATATTTTGCGCTGTTTGAATTAAAATATTAGGCGAATATATTAATAAAATAATATAAAAGTCGTTCCATAGTTACACGTCCTATTCTACAATTTTATAATTTTTGCAATTATTGTTTGAATCATATTTTGCATGAGAAATTTATCCTAAAATTTATTTTTCTTCGATTTATTTGGCTACGTTCTACCTTAGTTTAGTACATCATATTTATTTCTAATATATTCATAACTCGCTTCGTTTAAATTCTTTTAAATGCTCGCTACCCTTTAGCCTGCTGGTATACGGCTTGGTACAACTGCCCAGTTATTTTACCTAAATAAACGATTCAGGACCGAAAGCCCATAATAGACGCGTTTTATTGCAGTTTGATTCGCTACGTTTGGCGGCGATAGTACATACGTGCACACACCTGGCTCATACAGTACACAGTTCTTTCTTTCCTACATTTGCAATTAAAGCGGGTGTTTAGACTAAAAGGAAATTTCAATTTTAAGTTTATTGTTTTGTCAAGATCTACACAATTGTCAAACATATAGTTTCACACATAATATTACATAACTCATTATACCAGGGCTAATAAAATTATAAATATTCAAACATGTATTATTTTATTAACTAAATAAAAACGTACCTATTCGTATTACGCTTTAAGTTTACTATCGGTATCGCTTCGCATTAAAAAGTAACAATCCCCCTGCATGTAACTCAAATGATAAAAAAAGAGGATGATGAACGAGTGATAAGGGACGAGAAATAATTGTGATCTTTATTCGAATTAGAGTGTTGTAATTGACCTAGAAGTGGACAAAATATCAGAAAAATAAGATAAAATATGAATAAGAAAATAAGAATAAGTTAAACAAAGGTCATAAAAAATACATATACTAATAGTGACGATAGTATAAGTTGCGGCAGTTACGAAGAAAAGTAACAACCCTAGTGCAAGTACTCCAGAAGACAGACAATGTTCGTGACGAAAAGAAAATGCATGTAGTCAAAAAGAGAAACAGGAAGGAACTGCTACTACTATTCCGCTAATTGCACATAATATCTTATTGATAACTCTGATTGTCCTTGAATAAGTATTATTGAAATTTGCGGTCACATCAAGTGTCATATCATTCGAATTATATACAAAATACATTTTAACATTTATGTCCAGTGACGAAACCAATGTGTAAGTTGATACTTTAGTATCGTTGAAATAATATTGATAAGTTGCAAAATTTATAAATTATGTACAATGCGTGAACGAGAAATTGCACAGCGCAGGGTGCACCGTTACGTTGTTTAACTAGTTATACTGATTACATATTATTGTAAATACACCTGGATACACATTCGTCCGTCAGATAACACGTGGATTAAATAGGAATCATTATAAATTAATTCTTGGATACGTAGACAGCGTTTCTTCCCGACTTTCTGCAACTATGTATATATGACTGCAAATGTTCGTTGAATTGGGACGTCATATAACTGGACTTCAAGAAATACATCCTTATTATTCGGTGTTAAGATTTGTTCGATACATGCAAAAACTGGACAGAAGTCATTAAATCCAACAGATACAAATTATCCCCCTTTAAAATATACATTTGGTTTTTTCCCAAGCTATATTAAATACGCATTCAACAATATCACCTGGCAAGATAAATTTTTCCATGATTTTTCTGTCAATACAGTCATTAAAAAAACGTGTGCGTGTGCGTGTGCGTGTGTGTGTGTGTGTTGGGTGAGGTGAGGGGCGTCAGAAGGTCACGGTAACTCGACGTGTCAACCACGCTAGAGGCGAAAACCTTCTGACGCTTCTACCGCTTACATTAGTGGCGAAACGTCGAGTTTATTTTATATCTTGTGCATTTTATTTTTATTTTGTACTGTATATATTTTACTAATCATGACACGGTCAACACCCGGAAACCCTCATTATACGAACAATATATCGTTTTATTTTATTTCTAAGGTAAAATGGAGTTTCAACACGTATCTCCTTCAGCAATCATCAAAAAAAAAATAGTTTTAGGGTAAATTTGATCTTTATTCGAATTAGAGTGTTGTAATTGACCTATAAAAGTGGAAAAAATATCAGGAAAATAATATATTTACTAACTGCTACACTAAAAATTAGACCATTCTATTTGTTGTAACTTTTGTGTTGTTTAGAAAAAATAACGAAAGAGTTTAATATAAACGTGTATTAACTGTAACCGTGCAAAAACTGCGTACAACCAGTGACAAGTATATGTATTACAACTGAAGATAGTGAAAATCGTTACAAAAAAAATATTGCCAACTTATACATATATTTAGTTTTCCCTTACAACACTCTCACTAAAACTAAATTACACATATTAGTAACATCTACACCTACTGCCTTACTACAAAAAACGTGTTTCTTGGTAAAAACGGCGTTAGTTAGAAAATCTGTTACCATTTTATCTGTTTAACGTATTTTAACATAATTATATTACTATTAACTATTTCCTTAATAAAACGCTGCCTAACATCAATATGTTTGGTCCTTGCATTAAAGACATGGACGCTAAATTGATCGCGCTTTGGTTATCACAATATATTTTGTAATGATCCTCTGCATCTGGAAATAATTGATTTTGCAACATTTCAATCAAAGTCCTTCTTGAGCTGCAGTTATTAGTGACATATATTCTGCCTCTATGGTAGACAAAGCTACAGTTCGTTGCCTTTTCCTATACCATGAAATGGCTCCACTATGAGCAACATAGACGTACCCAGTAACCGATCTTCTTTCAGTAACATCACCAGCCCAATCCGCATCACAATATCCAACAATTCCAATTTCGCGCTTAATGTTCCCTTTAAGTACCTGAATCCGCTTGACTGCTGTCCAGTGAGATTCACTATGGTTGTTGTTAAACCTTGATAAGGTCGATAAAGCAAAGCTAATGTCAGGTCTGGTATGTTGACCTAAAAACATCAAACTCCCAATTGCCTCTTGATACGGAGTTGTTTATTTCTTTTTTTCTGTGTCCTCAATTGTATAAGAGGTCATGACTAGCTTCTGGTTTGGATCTAATGGTGCTGTCACTGCATTGCAATTTTCCATTCCAACACGTTGTAAAATCTCTCTCGTATACAAGTCTTGGCCCAACCATAATTTTCCAGCCGAGACAGAATCGGGCTTCTCCCATATCCTTCATTTGAAACCTTTGCGATAAATATGCTTTCAAATTTTTAGTGGTACTTACATATGTCGTTTGAAAATATTAAAATATCATCCACATGTATTGCTACAATCAATATACTCTGTTTTGATCTTTTATAATATTCACATTGATCTGCTTGTGAACGCACAAGATTATACTTTAATAGCACTTGATAGAGTTGTAAATTCCACAATCTACTTGCCTGTTTTAATCCATAAATTGACTTTCTTAACCGACATACTTTATTACCATTATTAAAATGTGCTGGTTGTAACATATAAATTTCTTCATCAAGGTCGCCTTGCAAAAAGGCCGTTACTGCATCCATTTGGCTAATATCTAGATCGTACTTAACTGCTTATGCGAAATGATATCTCATTGAATTGTGGCGCACGACAGGAGAATATGTTTCATTGTATAGAATACCTTTCTTTTGTCCACAACCTTTTATTTCAAACCATGCTTTGTATCTGTAAATCTTTCCTTCCGCATTACTTTTTGTTTTAAAAACCCATTTGCAATTAATTGGCCTTTTATTAAGTGGCAAGGCACAAAGCTCCCAGGTATTGTTCTTGAGTAACGAGTCATATTCCTCTCTCATTGCTTGTAATCATAATTGCTTATCGGCTCTGCTAAAGACTTCTGCTAAAGACTTCTGCTATGGACCTAGGATCTCCTACCTTAGAAACTTTTACATTGTAGTTAATACAATCTTCATACAATTTCGGCTTAGGTATTCTTTCAGATCTATGGATTTCTTGTTCTGGATGAATTTCTTGTCTTGGTAGAAATTTCTCAGATGCAGCATCAGTGGCTTGGTCATCTGAATCATTGCTATCATTAGAAGAATTGTAAGAATTTTCTTCCAGAATTTCGTCAACGCTATTTTTTGTTTATCATCTGTAAATGTAAAGTAATCGTTAGAATCATGGTCTGAAGTGGATGTTGCCCTGCGTGGTCCGGTTGTATCTTCTATGAATACGACATCACGGCTTTTCCAAATGGTCTCTTCAATAGGATCATAAAGACGGTAGGCCTTCGAACTATCATAGTATCCAACCATTACGCATTCTACGGACTTCGAATCCAGCTTCTCACGTTTTTCTTTGGGATATACACCATAGCTTTACAGCCGAAGATTCTTAGATGACTCAAGTTGGGCTTCTGACCTGTCCAAACTTTCTCTGGCGTCACTGTTACACCCGATGCTGGCGAGCGATTAGATAGATACGCGGCAGCTGCAACAGCTTCACCCCAAAACTTCTTCCCTAAGTTCGAATCACACAATAAAGTTCTTGCTTTTTCGACAATGGTCCGATTCATTCGTTCGGCAAGTTCATTTTGTTGTGGAGTATAAGGCACATTTGTTTGATGAATTATGCCATACTTGTGTAAAAGACCCTTAATTCACTATTGCAATATTCAAGTCCATTGTCCGATCTCAAAATTTAATTTTTTGGCCAGTCTGGTTTTCGGTAAGTGCTTTAAATTCTTCAAATTTTGTTTTCATTTTACTTTTGCATTTAATTAAATAAACAAACGTCTTTCTGCTATAGTCGTCAATAAATGTTAGGAAATATTTATTTTTTCCAAGAGAATCCATTTCCATTGGTCCACAAAGGTGCGTGCGTACCAGCTGCAATAAGTGTTTTAATCTCGTTTCGTGACTACTTATAAAAGGAAATCTTGTTTGTTTACCCTCAATACAACTTGTACAAGCCATGGATAACTTCTTTTATTCAGACTGGATGCCATCTGCTAGAGTGATCCTAAGTTTCATCAAGCTATTTTTGTTTAAATGGCCAATTCGTCGATGCCATACTTCTATATCTGTTTGAGATTTTGCTGTAAAACTACATTCACTATTCTGAACATCATTCAATCTGAACATATTTCCCACTTGTGAAGCAGGTGCTACTTACTGCCAATTGCTATGGAATACGTATGTTACAAGTATTTTCACCAAATGTAACAGTGTTTTCTTTTTCAATTATTTTACTTACAGACAGTAAGTTTGCACATAACTCTGGCACATAAAGCACATCTTTAATAAGGATTTTACTGGTGTTATCATGACATTTTTACTTTAATAACATATCTCCAGTAGCCATTACAGGAAACTTTGTATTATTAGCAACTAAGACACAACTTTTAATCTCAGTAACATTATGCAATAAATTCGTCATGGTCATATGTTCTGATGCACCTGAATCGCCATACCAACTCGATTTATCTATTTCATTACAAATGTTAAAAGAAGAAAAAATGTAGTTTCTGTTTTTACTTCGGGTTTGTTGAATTTCTTCTTGTCTTTCTTACAGTATTTTGCTATATAACCATCCATAACTGTTGCAATTGTAACATCTCGCACCTTTGATTTTATCAATCGATTTGACTTTTGACAATAAAACAGTTTCAGAAGGTATCGCATTCTTTATATCTTGCAAAAGTTTTACTTCAGTGTTTGAACCTGAACTTCTTACTTTGCGGTAATCCAGCTAGTGGAAGTGCTCCAATCCATTCATCGATAACAACAAGACTACAACCAGACAGTTTATGCGCTGTTGTTATTACATTAGTCACATATACGTCCATTGATGCACAATCGACAAGTTTGTTACTCAGCAAACTTCATAATAACCCTATTCTGCGAGTCAATCCGTTGTCATCAAATGCTTCCTTTAACGTATTCCAAATTGTTTTGTTGTTTGTTTTGGCAAATTGTAGAATGTGATGGTGATTTATGTTGTCTACCAGCAGTATTAACTTTGATTTTGCTTAAGTTAATTTTGTTTGGTCTGATTCTTCAGCAGTAACGCACCTCCATAATACTTCGTGTTCCAGGTACGCTCTCACTTCAAACACCCACGTACCTTTCAATTTTTCTATTGCTCTCAGCAGACTCATGTTGTCGTTTTTTGCAAGTTATGTTTCACTTCACTGCGCGGTACTTCGGTAAATGTTTCTTTTACTAATCAGAGCAGCACTTATTTAGGCAACGTAATCTGGACCCATAACCTGTTGTAACTTTTGTGTTGTTTATTAAAAATAACGAAACAATTTAATGTAAACGTGTATTAACTGTAAGCGTACAAAAACTGCGTACAACCAGTGACAAGTATATATCGAGTGAAGATAGTGAACATCGTTACAAAAAAAAATATTGCCAAGTTATATATAAATATTTACTTTTTCCTTACAACAAACACCATTTAAAATAAGAAAGTTAATATAGAGAGTGCGATAAAACTGAAAATATTTTTCTTCAATAGATCTCATGACTATTCTGTAAGTTTGAAAATCAATTCCTACAAGAAGCTGGAAATGTTCTAACGGGTCAAGTCGATGGCACACCTGTGTACTACTAGTCAGTAAGCGAAAGAGATAAAAGAAAATGTGTAGCACAAATATAATTGGGGGATACGTTTTATGTTATTTCAAGAAGTAAGATGTTAAATAATAATAATAATAAAAGTTTATTTAAAAATTACAATGTAAATCTAGTTAAAATAAGTATTGAATATCACGTCTTTACGGTCGTCGTGCGTCTTTACAACTGCTGTTGACCTGCTCTTTACCGAAGGTTGGTGGCTGCTCTCGGTTGTCCCACAGTTCTGCCGTCCTGCTTATCATCTGCCCTGGATGATACATCATCTTCATATGTGCACCAGGGCTTCATATATTCCGCGCAGGTTGAAGTAATACTGGGACCTTCGTGAAACCCTTCTTTTCTCACGTCGTACGAATTGTATTTCGCACGCACAATGTGATAAGGACCCAAGTACTTCGCCTTCATCTTCAATCCTGGCCCGAATTGAGTTCGTTTGATAGCCACCAGATCATTGATATGGTACTTGTTTGGTTCTCTGCGTCGTAGGTTGTATGTCCTTTTATTCTCTTTCTGTACTTTGGAGATTTGTGTCTTCGCTTCTTTTCTCAGAACTTCCCTATCGTCATTAAACTGTCGTCTTGCTTCTCCCTCTAGCAGTTCACATATTCGTAAATCTGCTTTGCTTCTTATCTTCGAACCAACTAATAATTCAAACGGAGTGGTGTGGATACTTCGATGATACGTGGCATTTATGGTTTGTTGTACTCGTGGCACATGTTTATACCACTTGCATGGATCATCTGCGGATAATTTCGATAACACAGATATGATCGAAGAGTTTATCCGTTCCACTTGCCCATTGGATCTCGGTAGACCAGTTGTGATTTAAATGTGGCTAATATTCTCCGCTTTACAGTAATCCTCGGATTCTTGGCTTCTGAAAACCGCTCTACGATCGGATATAATAATAGATGGATTACCAAACGTTGTTTTTTGAGTATCTAGTCTTGATATAACTTCTTTCGTCGTTGTGGATTTTGTAGGGTTTATCCAAACAAATTTGGTAAAGGAGTCAACTATTACTAGGATATGTTTGTAGTTTTTGTGGGTGGATTCTAAACGTCCGAGATGATCAATGTGATAGGAATGGAGTGGTGTACTTTCTTTACGCGAGGGATTTTAGGTGCCCTTCTTGCTTGCCGCGTTTGCGATTGTATAGGATACACTTCACCCAGATTCCTATAACTTTTTCGATTTTCTCCCTTAATTTGCGAATGTAAAATTCCTGCTTTATATTTTCCTCCGTACACTTCATTGCGTAATGCCCTTCTTCCTGAATGGATTTGATGATACCATTCTGCATCGCTTTGGGAATTACAACAACTTCGGCACCGTCTTTGAATTTGTATAGGATGTCGTCCTTAATTAGATAGTCTTCGTAAGGTTTCTCTTTTAAAATCTCTTTAATCGTTAGAATCTCTTCGTCCGCTCCTTGTGCTTTCACTATTTTACTGCGGAGACCATCTGTAGCCATTATGGTCATGACAGGGTATCGGCTTAAGACGTCGACGTGTTGCATTCTGATACCTTTTCGGTGTTCACTGCTGTAGTCGAATTCTTCCAGTAATAGGGCCCATCGTGCGACTCGAGTTGCTAAGTCCTTCTCCTCCATTGTCTTCTGGAATGTAAAGCAATCTGTGATAATCTTGAATTTAATGCCTAAGAGATACACGTAATTTTTGGAGTACTTCAATAATCGCAAGCACTTCCAGCTCATACCTAACTTGTGTACTTCTTTTCTGCATCGGTGGTTTTCCTACTCATATAATAGACTGGATGTAAATGATTATCAACAGCAGAACGCTGCAGCAAGATGGCGCCGTATCCGTCTTTAGCTGCATCAGTATGAAGTTCCGTTTCTGCGTCTCTCTGGTAAATATTTAAAACTGATTTTCCTGACAATAGATGTTTCAATTAATTAAATTCCTCTACCTGTTTCTCTCCAAACTCAAATTGTCTGTTCTTTTTCAGCATATCGCTTAATGGCTTAGCGATAACTGAATAATCCATTATAAATTTGCGAAAATATCCAGTTAGACCAAGAAAACTTGTTGTTTCGCGCATTTAGGCTGGGGAAACCTCATTACTGCTTGCGTTTCGTCTGGGGATGGGTATAACTTACCCTCTTCGATAACATGGCCTAAGAACTCTATCTTTCTCATCAATAAATGGCATTTCGTTTTATTTATTTCTAATCCGTACTCTTTTTTGCCGTCTGGAGCATCATTTTCAATCGACTAAGGCCTTCTTCCTCATCACGAGATGGTATGATTAAATCGTCGAGATATGGTAACACGATCCCTTCTGTAATTAACAAGGAAAAATCCGTTTTTTAGATCGATTGTTGAAAACACTTTGGCAGTCTGCAACTTATCTAACTGGTCCTCTATTAAGAGGAGAGGGTATCGGTGACGATCAGTTTATTAATCTTTCTGTAATCTATACATAATCTATGTGACCCTCCCTTTTTATTTACCAGGACGAGCTAACTAGCAAACTCAGAACTACACGGTTCTATTATCCCATGTTGTAACCATTCAGCAATTTGTACATCAACAATTTCTCTCTCGGCGAATAGCAGACGTCGTGGACTGTAAAAAATAGGTTCGTCCTCCCTTGCTAACGTTATTTTCAAATCCACATTTGCACTTTTGGCCTTTTCGGGTTGGTAACTGCACATTAATTGTTCAACTTGCTTTCGTATTTGGCAGTCGACTTGTGTACATACCTACATCTGGTTCGTGCTCGACTCCAGGTTCAATGCTCATCACTGGTACATCTTCTGGTAATCTATTTATTTGGACGCCATTATTGTCAACGATGAGTTCAGCTTGTTTTAGTAATTCCAATCCAATTATATCGTGCGTAGATAAAACATCATTTGGTACTATATAAAAATTGGTAAGGAACGTACTCCCATCAATAAGAATTTCAGACTCCATGCATGCGATAGTGCTAACTGTACTCTTGCCAAATCCGGTTAATGCGATGGAGTTAGGTATCAACTTGAGGTTATGTAGCTGGTTGTATATATGTTGATTAATAATATTAACTTGGCTACCCGTGTCAATTAAGGCTGTAAATTCTACATCTTCTATGTTTGTGACTGATGCTGATTGTTCATTTGAATGAGTAGGCGTCTCAGATGCTGAACTTCGTTTAGATCTGGATTCAAAGCCCTTGTGTCCGAAACCATTACATTTAAAACATTTGACACCTAAATGCTTTGATTGACATGTAGCTGACTTATGGCCAATGTGACCGCAATTAAAACACCTGATTTCTTTAGTTGTGTGAGGTTGCAAACCTTTTGAATGATCTTTCTACGTTCTTACGGTATTGCTTTGACATTTTGTTGGCATACGACTATATACATCTAGTTTTGTTTTAAATTCGTCTAGACTAGTAGCTCCATATAATACTACTTTATTGTGCTGGTCGCCTTTAGTCCCATCAATTACATAACTAATTGTTCCTTCATCACGAGATAATATTCTTGAGTAGTTTCGTTTGCTTTCATTTTTCTCTCCGATAATAATCTGTGTAGCTCAGCACTATTCAGTTTCTTAGAAAATTCCTTAAGCTGTTTTTAAGGATGGCCATGATTTGATGCTTTTTTCTCCATCAATAAATAATCTTGCTAGGCCTCGTAGAGATTTCTTTGCGAAAATAAACGTGTGCAACTCGCCCCATCCAAGTAAGCAAGATAAATCATCAAAATCCTCTACCAATTTCTTAATTGAATGATATCCGCTTCCGTCAAATGGAGTTATCGATCCTTCAACATCCCGAAAGCTGATGCCAAACGTTGGTACTGCAGTCGCGCTGTTTGATGCTGTTGGACTTGGAGCACGCTAAACATTTTGATTCATCTGCTCTTCTACCACGTCATCATCTTCCGTTTCCACATCTTCCGAATTCTTTATAGAATTTTCTAGTTGCACCAAGTTTATCAAAACACTACAAATTTTCGCTATTAAAGTGTCTTTATTCGTTTGATTATAATCGACACATAAAATATTCGCGATGGATATTAAATCGCGTTCACTTAATGAATGTTTAGCGTATTTAGTTTTCTCAGTGTATTCTCCTGAATCTATCGCAAACTTAAATCCTTCGAACGCGCCCAATCGTTTCCGATTACTCCGGTCACCCTCGTATGCAAAGATTAGTTTGTGCATTGCTTTAATGACCGCTGTTGGTGCCGCTTTAATATTATCGGCCACTCGAGATATTAAAATAAGAGATCTTAAAATAAAAGTTTATTTTGTTTGGTCTGATAGGTCGATAAAAGCCTTAGAATTATTATAATCAATAATTATATCGGGCTTATCAACTTTGCGTCTATTACAATGACCTGTTGTCATTGTATTGGTATGTTTTGTACTTACCGTTAGCACGTCACCTTTATTTTTCCATTGCAGTATGACTACACCAGAATTAGATTCTTCTGCGTAATGCTCTCCTTTCTTCAATACTTTTGATACAACTACTTTTAAATTTGCATTTCAAAGTACCAACAAGGTGCGTATTCCCGTTCAACAGTTGATGGGTTAATTCAACAGTACGCGACTGACATATAGTAAAGTATCCATAAGCGACATGACGATTTTTGACGGAACAGATTGATCAGGCGAACTCTCCCCTCCGCAGTAAACACGAAGGTCGTACGTGTATCCTTTCTCGCAACTCAATTTGAATAATTTTATACCAAACTTATGTCGTTTGTTCTTGATATGTTGCTTGAATGACAAGCGTCCTCTGAAAGGAACAATCGTCTCGTCAATACATACACTCTTCCCTGATGTGTAATATGTATTCTTTGTATTTGTCTTTCAGCGTGGTAATGAGAGGAGCCAATTTATGCAATCTATCTCCTTCTATAAAACTTGGCGAGTCATTTGTTGAAATGTATCATGCGCAAAAGCAGTTCATATCTGTTACGCGACATTATAGAAGGAATTTTCTTTTTGTAGATTACTTTTTACACCAATAGTCAGAGAGTTTTAGAAATTTGGATAGTCCAATTCATATGACAATAGCAAAAAACGCCGCCATTCATCCAGGTTTGTGTCAGACCAGGCTTTCAACCTAACTTTTGTTAACGACACCAAATATTGTTTGTGAAGCATATCTATTAGTTTCAGTAGCGATATGTTGCGGAAGAGCTTCATCAATAAATAGCTTTTTTCTCGGTACTTGCTCGAATGAAGATGAATCTGAATCAGAGGACGGAAAAAATTCTTCACTGAATCGGGCGCTGAACGGCTCAGGCTCGTCGTCTGGTAAAAATTCGTTCAGCAATTTCTGGAGGTTAGCTTGATCTTTTTCATAGTCGCTCATATTGAATTATCACTTGAAATTAATAAAATGTGTAGTGATCGATTTGCATATCGATTTACATACAATAAATAGTAAGTAACTAGTGCCTACCTGAACAGTAAATCCGGTACTGCTGACTGCTGTAGATTCTGTTGCACACGACAGTTGTATAGTTCTTACAAAATTATAGAATAGTCGCCATAAAACAACTATCATTACACACAGTGGTTGAGTGAGCATGCGTATATGTGAGACACCACATGCGAGTCGCGCGGCCTCTAACAATAATAAATGTCATTCAGACCATAATGATGAAATACTAACGTATAATTATATAAAATTTTATTCAGAACACAAAAACACCGTTAACATAAAATAGTGACAACTGAAACTAACTTGTATAATATTGCATTGCGCCATTGTCGGCAACTGCTAAAGTTATAATTTGTAATATACAGGGTGATACTCTAATACATAAAACACGCAGAGCGTGTTTCATCAAAAAACGCCTCAAAAACATTAAAAAACACTATTCCCATGTTATAGGCGATTTTATTTCTTAATTACAAGCCATATTAGCTAAAAAAGCGACTTGGCTCCGAGAGATTTTTTTTTTAACATTGTGTTCGTGTTAATCTCCATCCTGAATTTGATGTCAAAGTATTGAGTGTTAATAAAATCCAAGAAGGTTGGAAGAGTGTCTTTGCCATGAGGCCAGACGATGAACGTGTTATCAACATACCTCAACCATGTTTTCGGTTTCACATCAGCGTGTTCTAAAACCGTGAATTCAAAAGCTTCCATAAAAATACAGCAATTCCTCGGTTATTGCGATTAATGCTGCCAGCAGAAACACGGCAATAAACGAAACCGCAATAATCGGGACTCATAATACATGCAAATTAGGTTAATATTGCCAAAATGAACAAATAAAACACAGTAACATATGTGTCTATATGTTACATATGCGATTGAAGCAACTCCTCAACACATTCAGTATCTAAATCTGTGAAGCCCAAGTTTATTCCTAGATTATTAATTTCAGCAATTGTATCTTGGACTTCTGTTTCAACTTCATGGAAGTCGTTTGTATAATGTGGAAGAATATTCTTCCAAACAGCTCGAATATTCCTTGGTGTTACAAGATCCCAGGCTTCTTTTATATCCTGAAGAACATCTCTTACATGGTAGTTTTTTCAAAATTGTGTTAAGTTTATTGCATGATCTCCCGTTGTTTTACTGATAGCCTAACTGAAAGTCGCGCTTTAAATGTTGAAATCGTCCCTTGATCCATTGGCTGCAATAATGATGTAGTATTCGGCGGTAAAAAGGCTACCTTCACATTTTCCCACGAATCATTCAGTGATGTTGGGTGATGAGGCGCATTATCCAACAGAAGCAAAATGTTGAAGGCAATATTTTTTCCATGCAATATTTTTGCACATTAATACAGAAGCAATTTGTAAACCAATCTTCAAATATCGTTTTGGTCACCCATGCCTTTTTATTTACACCCCAATAAACAGGGAGCGTTTGTTTACTGTAACCACGAAGTGCACGTGGGTTGACTGATCTGACAATCGATCTGTGCTACGTATAATGATAGGAAAACTTTTTATTTTTTACTACTAACTTAAATTTCTAATTGCGCGCCTTTAATTTGACCTTGTTCTCAAACATCTATCAACACGTGTTACATACATGGCCCAGAGCACTTTATTAGTACGACTTTGGGATTTCGCAGAAGACTACTGTATCCATTGCTCTCGGACCGAAGAACAGTAAATACAAAGGGATGAAAAAAATCATACATCTAACTCATTACCTAAGATACCAATAAAATATTCATTACAAAGTTGACGAAATTAGAAAACATTCAAACAAATGCATTTGACTATATATTTGTAAAAATAAGAAATATAGAATAGATAAAAATCGTAATATACTTGGAACTGTATGTTGAAAAAATAAAAAGATTTTGTATTAATTGGGATATTATCTGAGCATTGATATTACCGGCCACCAGCAGTCGTCACAGTCGCTTATTAACTTTTATCTTATATAGGTGATTCTGCGGATATATCTGCGTTCAAATAAGTCGAAACAGTTATATTAAAGTGACACTGTTTTGACTTGATGTCTCGACGGTTCCGAAGTGGTATCGATGGCTCGTCTTTTATGGAAATGATTAAATGACACACTATTTCAATAATTGCAATATATTGTATACGTTTAAAGTTTTTTTTATTGACAACCCTTCCTTATAACTTGAAAGACCTATATTAAATAAAAAACAACATAACCAAACCTTGTCAACACCCACACTAAACTGCATGCCCACTAATAAAAGCAATGCACTGAATCTGAGAACCAAATGTCAATCTTTAACAACCACATTTTGGTGGGCATTCCGTCCACAATTTCTGCTGTTGACCGTGGCTCCAACAGACACCAATAGTGTTTAAATGGTTAATTTATGTAATAGTGATAATTATATATTATGTATTATATTTAGAAAATAATACTACGTAAGTGTCATTCAATGAATCTTTGTCATAATAAAAAAATCAAGTAGATAGATAATTCAAAGGATCAATCAACTAAGTAAGTAGTAAGTAAGTGAAAAATAGTTAGGTTAGTTTTATAATTCGAAAACTTGCCAACGTTATTTTAAGGTAACTAACTAGTATATGATAATTTCTGCAATTCTAATGTTCTTTATACTTTCAGTCAAACGATAAATATAACAATAAAAATTGGAATAATCATAGATGATTATGTGAAACGGAAGCAGTTCTATTGGTTGGGGGAAGAAAAGTGAAAGAGATCAGCATAAGTGTGAATGGGACAGTGATTCAAAGCCGTGCAAGCCTGCGATACATTGGTGTATATTTCCAAAGAAACCTAAAATGGACAGAACACCTGTGCCAAACAGCGGAAAAGGCACATAGGACTCTGGGATCTCTCTACCGACTGATGCCCAGAATTGGAGGCCCCAGTAAGTGCAGCAGGAGGTTACTGTGCTCAACGGTGCTGTCTGTGTTGCTGTGTGGAGCGCCCATTTGGAACGGTGCCATGCAGATACAGCAAAACCAGCAAAAGCTGCTTACTCCACAGCGAAAGTCCGCAATAGGCATACCGAGAGCGTACAGAACAGTATCAACACAAGCGCTACTTATTGTTGCAAGAACTCCACCCATAGACCTATTGGTACAGCAGAGGACCTACGTGGAGCGGGATGGCGCAGCAAGTAAAATGAAGACCTTAGCGAGATGCTGGATAGTTGGCAGGAGCAATGGAACAAGAATAGTGGTCGGGCTACATGGACTAAGCGACTCATACAGGATATACGACCTTGGGTAAATACGAAACATGACCAAGTGACCTACTATATGACGCAATTCGTAACTGGGCACGACTGCTTCCAGTCATAAATACATAGGTTTGCGATAAGACCAACTCAGGAATGTTGCTATTGCGACGGGAAAGACACGGCCGAACATACATTTTTTGAATGCCCAACGTGGGCCCCGGCAAGGTTGCAGACCGAAAATATTACAGAGCCAGTACAAAATGGAATCGACATCATGCTAGGGAGAGAGGAAAACTGGAGAGCAGTAGAAAAGTGGACGAGGAGCATCCTAGAGCGAAAGGAGAGAGACGAGAAACAAAGGCAAATGTCAAGTTAGGCGAGAAAGCTCTAACATCTAATCTAACTTCCATCTGAAGTAATACCGTATAGTAGTCCCAGAGGGAAAAGACTGGAAGGCCTGGGGGTTTTGTTAGTGTTTTACCCACACCGAAAATGGCGGTGAGGCACCGGAGTTAAACGCAACTAAATCCGAGTTAACGCAAACCAACTTTCAAACCTCCGACAGTTAATGGGGATGGATTCGGCAATCATGCAGGGTGCCAGCCAGCACGTCGGGAGTGGGTGACTAGGTACAACGGACCTATTCAATCCGGCGTTAAAATGCCCCCAGGTCAAGCAGGAAACCACGGATGTAAAAAAGAAACTGCCGAGGGATATAACCGCAAGCGAGTTCAAGTGCGAGGGTGGAGGGTATATGCAAGAAAAGAGAAGTTAAAAAAACAGTAAGTAGGAGGTATATTGAGTTCTGACCGTCTATAATAAATAAGTGTTAAATTGCAACCTTGTATTCCATGAAATTAATAATAAAAGAAAACACACAAAACGCAGTCCTGCTACAGGACATAGATACCAAACGCCATGGCCATAGCGATCCGCTTACAATCAAATCATGACATTAGCTCAGAATATTAAGACCAAATGAGTAAATATCTGACGCTACAAGTTACTGGCAAGTCGTAAGTACAGTTATATGCGAGGTAAAGCCTCGACTAATTAAGATAAGTAAAGGGGTTAGAGCACCCTGTATATATGAAAAAGCTAATATATGGTTACGAAACAAATTTACTAATCGATCTAATAGATTGTAAAATACGAGGTGAAGCCTCGATTAAGTAAAATAATAAAAAGGTGTTATGTCACCCTATAAAAACCTGATTGAAATCTCCACAGCGGAGAAAGATAGACAGTTACAACTAAATTACAGGAAAAAGGGGTTATGATACCCTGTATATAAGAAAACTTAAATTTGTAAAGTTATAAGAATATAATCAAGGGTCTAATTTACTGAATTCTATGTGAGAGTAAAGACCACAATCTTTTCATACACTGTAGCAAGTAGATGGTTCAGAATACTTATTAGCAAGACATGGTATTCTCCTCCTGATAATTATCTCACCGTATCTGGGACCATACATTAGGATTTCGAAAGTCTAAATTACAACTCGTAAATCTGGAACGAGAATCCAGAACCAAAGCTTAAAACCCTTAAAAAGAAATAATACTCCAAAAATTAGTCATATAAAAGAAGAAAAGCTATCTGCTTACCGTTAATTAAAACGAGGTTTACCAAAAAGAATAAATGGACCAAATGGCGTCGCAGGCACGTGTTCTCATCTCAAATCCTACGTTAATAGCTCAACTGCCGCACAAATCTCAAATCAAAATCCCAAACCAAGATACGGCAAATTAATTTGGTAACTTCCAACACATCCACTATTATGTGAGAATATCCATAATTCCCAAAATGTAAAGTTTTACCTATGAGAACTTGACGCCTTTACGACTTTACCACTCAAGACAAAGTGACCACGCCACACGAATTAATTGAAAAATCATACAAGGACACAGATAAAGTGGTGACCTCTATTGGGAGAAAGCACTAACACGGACAAAGCGGTGTGACAGAAAACTTCGACCTACTAACCTACTTACATTTGTATATACCAAACAAACATAACCTCCAGATAAACGTCAACACCAGAATGATTATTGAGGTTACCTGAAATATAGAACCGCTAAAAGTATACAAACTACCTGAGTAAATGAAATAATTAAAATTAGAATAATTCTAGATACCTAATTGTCATCCACAGAAAATTATGACAAGCCCCTACAAGATCGTCTCAACAGAAGAATAACCAATTCTAAATACCGGAGCTAAACTAAAATCGAAAACGTAGGAGCATCTACCGCGGCGGTAAATGAAAATAGAACTCAAAATCTATTTGGAAATGAATAAACGAGGGAAAGAAAAAGAGATCGTTACAGTATGCCATGCTGGTGAGTCCTACACTGACGTGTCATAGAGCGAGACACGCGTAGTCCATAAAGGATTTTTCCCCCGACAAAAAAAAATGAAAATACAGAAAAAAATACTTCAATTAATAGCTCTATCGGTCGTTTGCACCAGTTATAATTAAGTTGTAGTTCAAATTTAATTTTAATTAACTGAGAAATTTCGTTGCACCAATGCATTAACTAAAGGTTAATGTTTTAATTCAAGGTTTAATCTTAATCCGCAGTAGAGGTATGGTTTACATGGAACGCATGCGCAATTCTGCTGGTTAAAATCTGTCAATGCGATATCTTTCAAATCGGATCTAGAGTTTCGTTGAAAATGAACTTACATGAAAATTTTATTATTGAAGAATTTGAAGAACCAGATCCCGATGACTTAAATGTTCTAGATTTCATTCAGAATGGTATCTCTCGCCAAATTTATCAGAGAGCAAATTTTGATACAATGGATGCAAGCACTTTTAGAAAACGATTTCGTTTACATAAAGAATCTGTGCAAAATATTCTTGTACAGCATCACTTAGAATATCCCTTAGATATGTAAGCATTCCACAAATTTTATATTGTATATGTATATGTTCCAAAACGATTTCAATAATTTTTAAAAACAATTGTGTATCTCCAATGAATCAGCTTGTGACGGGCTCAAGATTGTATTCAACCTAGATTCAACTGCTGACTTCGCTGGTATGCACACATGTACTGAGTAACTGAAGCAATCGCACAATTGGGAAATAACGTTATAAGATTTCCGCATGATAGGGATACAATTGGTAAAACGCAACAAAGTTTTATGATATTGCAGCTTTTCCTCGAGTAATTGGGGTTGTAGATGGGCTCACATTTCAAGATAATGTCGCCAGATAATGTAATTTGAAATATACAGGAATAGAAAAGGATATTTTTCTGTGAATGCACTGTTTGTCACTGATGCAGATTAAAAAATATTAAATGTAGTAGCAAGATGGCCAGGTAGCACCCATGATGCTACTATATATAACAACAGTCTGTTAAAGCGGCAGTTTGAAGCCAATACACAGGTTCCTTATTATTAGGTAAGATTCATTTGTTTCCTGTATGTCGAATGCATATGATGATATATAATTCATTTGTAGGTGACAGTGGTTATGCTAATAAAACGTACCTGTTGACGCCATTGTTAAATGCAGAAACTGCAGGTCAACAAAATATAATGAGAGCCATATTCGAACACGGAATACAATCGAACGATTGTTTGGCGTGTTTAAAAGACGTTTTCTAATTCTAGCTTATGGTTGCCGTCTTAAACTAGAAATATTTTTAATGATCATTGCAACTTGCAACCGCTGCGCTGTTCTGCATAATGTAGCATTGATGTAGGAGATAATTTAGCTCCACTATTACGAGAAGAACGAGACAATCACATTCTTCACCAATTAATTAAGAATGGAGAAATACCCAATACGAATAATGATGCCCGAGATGATGTAGCCGCAGTGTCTAGAGCACATTTAATTAATATGGTTTTATAACAGTATAATAAAATATAATAGTATATTACATAACGAGAGTTGTGAGTAGCTTATTACATGC
>SMLS01064211.1:0-29921 GCA_004785975.1 Popillia japonica
TTGTATTTTTACCCTGTAATTGTAAATCGTTGGGTAATAAAGAGTCTTATTATTATTATTATTATTATTATTACTTTTTTATTTGTATATATTTTTTATTGTCCTATACGCGTATATTCTTGTACTTTCCTAATCTATAAATGAAATGTATATAACCTACGTACTACTACCTCAATAATATTGATATTATCCGTGCTATCATACTGCTGGCGAGATCGATTATTGACTTTTAACACGGATAGGCTCACCTAAAAGCATGTATATCAATTTTTTAAATATTTTTTAAGTGCTAATAACTTTCAACATTATTTTAGTATTATTCTGTTTTTTATATTATATACCACTACTTTCTCAATTTTGAAAGAGAAGTATGCTTATAACTCATTTCCAATTACACATTCGAAGATATCAATTTTTGAAGTTATAAAAAACAAGGTAGTGTGGACAATCCGAATACGTAGTTTAAGCTTTTTTATATTGAACTTTGATACTTTAGGATTAAAAACTCAGTATTATAGCAGGGAATGCTCCACTTCAAATTTGATGCACTTAGGAAAAGTTTAAGTGGGATAGTAGCTACAGAGGTTAGACTGTTGTTCAGAGATGTCAATTGATTCAATTAATATATGTATTTTTATGACCTTTTAACTTATCTTATTATCCAGATAGTTTTTCCACTTTTAGGTCAATGATAACACGCAATTCTAACAAAAGTCAAAAAAATTGGAATAAATTTGACTTTTGTTAGAATTGCGTGTTATCATTGACCTAAAAGTGGAAAAACTATCTGGATAATAAAATTGATTCAATGGAATAAACTAATCTAGTCGAATTAATAGTGTTGGAATTGACCTAAAAGTGGAAAAATATATGGAAAATACGATAAGTACATGAAGGCCAGAAAAATACTCATATTAGTAATTATATGGAATAGTACTAATAATAAAGAATAAATGCGAAGATTATGAACAATGTTAACTAAATATGAAAAAGTGTATTGAAACGAATGTGTACCATCAGGGCATGCAGCTTATTTTGAAAAAACTAAAAATATGTGTTTGGAAGCATAGCATTGTCGTTTCCATCCCTAAAGCAGGAAAAGGCCACTTGTTCCCTAGCAACTTTCGACCTATTTCCCTTATCTCCTGCTTGGGAAAAATCGCAGAGGCAATCATCCTCAATAGGCTCAGAGAGGAGCTTTTCGTCAACAACCTGATCCAAGATGAACAATTCGGATTCAGGGAGGGTCTCTCCACAGAATATCAACTCCTCAGACTCACTGAAGCAATAAGAAACTCGCTTGAAAATAGGAAAAAACTGGGTGCCATCTTCTTAGACATTTAATAAGGGTAGTACAATCTTACCTGCATCAAGGAACCTTCTCGGCACGGCAGGGCAACAGCTTGTCCTAGAGGATATAGATCGCGGCTGGCGTCCCTCAGGGGTCACTTCTGGCACCATGCCTCTTCCTAATATTCATGTCGGACCTCTCTCGCTTTGAGGGTGTAGAGTTGGCAATCTACGCAGACGATGCAGCCATATATACAGCGTCCAGAGGCGAAGGGCTAATAGCTCATAGATGCAGGGTCATCTCGACAGAATCCTCGATTGGCTAACCAAGTGGAGATTAAAGATAAATGAATCTAAATGCGTTGCGGTCAGATTTTGAACAGAACTAGACCGCCTCCCGAGAATATCAAAATTAACGACTTCAGGATGCCTAGGAGCCAACCGGTTATGTATCTAGGAGTTCGTCTAGACTCGAGATTGTCTATGAAAGGGCACATTTCCAACACCATAGAAAAGTTTACAACAGCCAGGAGCGCCCTTTACACGCTCCTGTGGCCGAAGAATAGCCTTTCTCTGAAGATAAAAATCTTGCTGTACTACACTTTTCTACGTCCAATTCTAAAATATGGCGCCTTAACCATCTCGTCTCGGAGGTCCTGCAGAACAGGGTCTTGTGGCTAATCACAGGAGCCCCATGGTTCGTCCGCAGCAAGCTTGGCAGAGAAGACTATTCAGAGAATAGAAAGGTCCAATAATCCTCTGATAAATCACCTCACAGCCCTTGATCCCGACAGGCCGCCACCTAAGATTAACGTACGAAGAGTACTAGCTAGAAGATACAAAACATTCAATACAGTCCCAAGGAAGTGAAGTAGCCGTATCCCACAAAGCCAGTCCATGTTGGGGACTTTATAGGAAGACAAAAGGGCTCAAGAACCTCGGTTCGGCCTTGGGAAAGCGAAGAAGACCATCGCGATCCTCTTCTTTTTGATTTTTTCCATACTTTACCACGACATTCCATATCCTACCGCTGCCATTTATTGGTGGAGCTCGTATTGATAAAGATAAAAAATTTTCAATAATTGAGTAACCCAGCTTTTTTTCCACTTCTCTATTTTGACTACTAATTTGTATTGAACTTGCATAACTGAGATCACGAAAATGATTTGACTCTTGTCATCGCTACGTTCAGGTTTTGTACTAGTTTTCCTCCAATTAGCATTTGCTATTCAAATCTCTTCGTTAACCTTTCAAAACAATCAAAATCAGAACGATTGTAAATCATGTTAAGTCTGAATGATACAAGTATGTATGTACTGCTAGTAAAAAATTAAACTAATTAATTTGTGAAGAACTATTAGTAATAAGTCACCCATTAGGCTTCTTCACATTTTCTGAAGCAAATCATAAAGTTATTGGCAGAAGTCATATGGTTTTGTTTAATCTTATCTGATCTGGTTGTTCGTTATTGGAGTAACAAGTATTGCTGCTTTTTTAAATTTTTACTTATGAAAGTGCCTTTTTAGTTTATTTTGTGCTCGTGCTTTCTCACAAACTTACTTTATTTTTTGTTACTTATGTGAGGTTATACTATCGTGGTAATATGTTAAACCTGAAACTAATTTGCAGATCCATTACTGGTACAGCTACACACTATATGTGCACTCATGGAAAGTAAAGATCGGACACTTTCAATATGTTGTTATATGGTAACTGTCCAATCTTTACTTTCCATGAGTGTACCTATATGTACATACTTATTTGATGTATGTTTTACATAAAATTTATATATTAGTAGGTAAATAGTCTAGTACACTTCTCGAAAAAAAATTTTTCTAATGCCAAAGGATACATTTTAGATTTGCGGGTACAAAATAAAATCTTCTTTTTTCACCATGAAGCTGCAGGTAGATGAATAGACCTTCTTTGTTCTTAGTCTCAATATGGAATACTTTATGTACTACTGCTAATGGATGGTATCTAATGGTTATAAATTTTCCAACACCACACTGAAACTAACACTATTAGCACTAAATATGTATTTCTGCATGTATAGTGAATAAGTCAACTGAAACGAATAACTATTTTGTCAATAATCTGTATAACTTTGCCAGTAGCATTGGTCGCGCATCAGAGTTTAATAATTTATGTCTACCTTTGTGAATTATTGGAGTACATAGTTTTTCTCATTTGAAGGTTACTTAACCATATTATGTCCTGTAAGTCAATATATGTTAGGCGACACTAGATTTTTCAGGTTTTCTATATCTAAAATGTGCCAAATGTTCCTCGAATTGGGTGCTAATAGATCGTTTGGTGTGCCCAATATACTTTTGATCACAATCATTACAATTAACTTCATAAATTCTAGAGCTTTGTCCAATCTCTAGTTTGTCATTTGGATTTCCTACGAGACTTTTTAATGTGTTGGAAGATGTCAGCAAACATTATAATTTTTAGTTTTAAAAATCTTTGATAGACTTCTAGATACGGCGTGAAAAAAAACTTTCAGAAATTTCTTTCGCGAGTCTAGAGATTGTAAAGTTGCGGAATTTCTAGTGTGTACCACGATACTACGGTATGTATTCATTGATATCAATGATCCGTTTCTATTTCATTTCGAATCTATGCTTTGTCAAGGGAAATTTAAATTTGAAATTGTCAGCATTAACAGTTTGATACTTCCTTTAACAAGGCCTTCCAATGACATTTATCTATTTTCTATCTCTAATTCGTGTCAATGAATAGACAACTAGCCATGCCATGCGAATTAAATGTCAATTTGTTCCACTGACGAAGTTGTAACGAAAACCTAATAAATTGTAAACGTTCTGGAATAAATTGATCTTTAATTGAATTAATAATGTTCGAATTGACCCAAAAGTGGAAAAATATCTGGAAAATAAATAAGTACGTAGAAGTCAGAAAAAGACATGTACATATACTAATGACATTTATTTCAAAAATAGAAGAACCAAATTGTACATTCGTGTATATGTTTGTGAAAAGTCAAGAAATTGTATCAGTCACTTTTTAAAATGCCATCCTTCAGCCGTTGAACAATTCAGAGACCCGTGGACACATTCCTCCTGTACACTACTAATAACCTCTAGATTGATTCTATACATTTAGTCACTACAATTAATATTGACTTTCTGACTATATTGTATGATTTAGTGGCCAACTGAACGGTATACGTATCTGAATCAGGTACTAAACTATTCATCTGCATTATCAGGCGAAACAAAGACTACGCCTTAGTTAACTAGAACGATACTTACCTAACTAAAGTATATTTAATAGTGGAGTTACTCTGTATATGTATAAATTTTCACATAACATATAGTTATTTTATTATATGTTCTCTATTAACAATGTAAGTATTTACTTTGTTATAAAATAAAACGAGATGTTAACTTTACATAACATATTCCGCGAACGTTGTCATAAAAAATACACAAGCTCTAAATTTCAGCCGCAATATACAGCTCGTATATGTAAATACGTCATCCATCCCCCGTAACAACCGGAGCTATTGATAATTCGGTCGTAAAGTTGGTAAATCATCCCTCTTTTCGGTCGCCAATCTCGTGATAGAGGATAGTGAATATTTTCTGCGTTGAGTTGCTACCACCACCACGGCCATCGTCTAAACCTTGTGTACATAAAATAATTTCCTTAGAGCGTAGCTTTGCGGAAAATAACAAGAGAGGTCGCCCGGTTGATTATTAATCTAATAATAAACCTTTTCGGGGTGAGGATACGATCACATGAAATATAAAAGCGTCGGGGGGTTGGTGCATTGTTGTGTAGAGTTCGATGCGAGCGAGGCGCGCCCTATATAAATATATAGATATATACGGTGTATGTGTAGAGGGCGCTCGGGAACGGATAAATATTTCAAGACGTCGACCCTCAAATTTTAAACGAACATGAAATGGGTTGGACGAGTTTTGGATGCAATGATTTATAGATATGTCGCGTTTTCTAAATTCACTCTCTTCGCCCGAGCGTTCTGGTACTGTTCTGCCTCTGAATATAAAGCCGAAAGTATATGGAACGCGGTGCTGAACGCACGCTATACCAGCGCAACCCGCCAATAAAGAGATAATTTATCGTTGCAACAACACTTTTATAACTTCTGAAACAAACTAAATGAATAATTAATGACTTTATCATTTACCGATGAACTTTTTAATTAAAAACTTTTATGTTCTCCACTTATTCGTATATCGTCTTATTCAGATTAGATTTAGGATGCAAAAGGTGGAGTATAAATGGATTTTCGAGTGAATTTACGTGTTTGCAATCATTTTAATTGAAAGTGTGAAAATAAATTACGGAAGTTCGTTACACATCTTGTATAATAGTTACAGTTCTCTTCCAATTATGGATTTGATAAGGCACGGGAACACTATCACTAGCATGTGATCTGCAACAAATTTAATATTGACCGAAAATGTGTTGTAAATGCTTATCTAAATAAATTAGCAGTGGTCTTGCTGATCTAGGAAAGTGTTTCATAACAACATTGGGATATCCTAATTTTAAAATGACTGTATACGTTATACGTATACGTTGATAGCAACGGTTGCAGTAAATCAATTATTGTTTGCAAATCTCGGATGAGTTAAATTATACGTGCTTAGTCTGCAATTTTTTAATTGGAATTGCTCGGATGTGGCATCTGAATCTCTCTGACCTGGGTATATGAGTCTGTGCTAAAGTAGTAATACTGGAGTAGGTTTTAATTTGATATTACAAGTAATGATTTGAGGTTTTGATTATATGTTTTCTGTCGTTGGACATACTCAGAATTTTTTTGATCTTGGAAATACAAATCAGTAAGTTGATCTACAAGTGGATTCGGTAAAGAAATTGCACTGCCCCGGAAGATACAAAACACTTTGTATAAGCGGATGACTTGGCCACTACGGCCCAAGGAAGAACCTCTAATGAAGTTGAAGCAAGGTTAGAGAACGCTTTAAACGTCATGCATGTCTGCTTACTATGAGGAGAACTCCTTAAAACCAAATCCTTCCAAAACACAGATCCGTGTATTCCACCTTCACACGACTAGCCAACTGCAAACTATGTCGCTTGGAATGGAGAGACCCTCCAGCATACAAATAAACTCGGATACCTTGGAGTCACACTCAATACTTACAAATACCACTGCGAGAAAAACCGGGAAAATGTGGCAACATATTAAGAAAACTAACCAACAGTAAGTGGAGTGCTAAACTTGACGAGGTCGATGTAAGCCTCAGCGCAATGTAGGCCTTGCTGATTTGTAAGAGGGCGTCATGAAGGCTGCACCGCTAAACGAACTTTACCAAGCAGCTGGCTTTCAAAGTCCCAGCTAACGCAGAGATACATATAAATTGGAGTCCTACTTAGGAAAAGGACATAAACTATACACTGATAACTGGTATACCAGCCCAACATTAGCCGAATTTTGACATTTGAATCAAACTAATCTCTGTTGCACTGTTTGAAGAAACCGCCGGGAAATGCCAAAGTTGGTAGATTCAACGCAATATGGAGAAATAGCAACTACATATACCGATAGAATAATGGTCTTATCTTGGAAAGATAGACCTGTCGTAACTATGCTCTCAACAGCGCATACTGCTGACATGTTACCAACTCACAAAATTGCAAATGGCTCAGCCGTTCAAAAACCAGGTTGTATAATACACTATAATGACAATATGGATACCATAGACAAAACAGATATGTTACTTTGTTCAACCGGATGCGTCAGAAAGTGAGTGAAATGGTATAAGGAGCTGTCTTTTCATCGAGTCGATTTGACTGTCGTAAATGCACATACAATATATAAAGGAAAACAGGTAACAATGTTTCATTAGCTGATTTTTAATTGGAACTTATTGGGCAACTAATATCAAGATATCAAACCAGCAAGATAAAATCAAAAGATGGTCGTCCGTCTGCAAGAGATATTCCTAGTCGTCTTACAGATCGTCATTTGCCACAAGTTGTACCTCCCGTACTCAGCGGAAAGAAGAACGCACAACGTGCATATGTTTGTAAACGCACTGAAAATTGTCCTCAATTAACAAAAATTTCATTTTTTTAAATGGAACACCCAGTAAATTATTATACCATCTTATAAAACTATTTTATCCCTTCAAATTATGTCCCATTTTTTGTTTATGATTTAACATAATTCACATTTTTAACAAGTACTCTCACACTCTGAATGTGGCGTTTAAAATACTACTTCTGACATTTTCACATGTTGACATTGGAAAATTTGCTTCAACGATTTACCAAAACTGCTAGCGTGGCTTACGAAAAAAGCGAAGGGTTGAAGACTGCAATGTAACAAGAGAACGAGATGTCTGTAGTGTTAAAAGTTACGGAAAATCCTCCTATCTCGACAAGGGAGATATCAACAAACTGACATAAGTCGTACTATCGTCCAAAAAACTCTGTCTGATAACAATGCGTTCTTACCATATACAACGAATGCAGGAACTATTGGATGATGATTATGAAAAGCGGGTAACCTTCTGTGAGCGGGCTCAACAACAAATTCAGCAAAACAGAGATTTTTTCAATTATGTATTATAGCAACTTTTCATAAAAATGGGTTTGTTAATACACACAATTTCCATTATTATGCAACAGATCAACCTCATTGTATACGAACTATTAGTCAAACAAGGTGGTCATTAAATGTATGGGGTGGAATAATTGGGAATCATGGTATAGGCCCATATGTATCTCTTTAATGGAAATTTTAATGGGCAAGTTTATTTAAACTTCTTACAAAACGAACTACACCAACAACTTCAGCATTTACCTGCTGATGTTAGGTGGCGAATGTGGTATCTACTGGACACCAGTTCATCATACCCAATTGATCAGTATACATTTATGTAATGAATTTCCTGGATGATGGCGAGGTAGAGGAGGACCCTATAAATTGCCACCTCCGTCACCAGATCTTATAAAAATGATTTTTTTTTGTGGGGTTACGTCAAAGAACAAGTGTACAAAACACCTGCGACTACTATAGAAGACATGAAGAATAGAATTCGGGAGGTTTTACAACGTGCTAGTATGGTATTTGAAGATGTCATACCTTATTGTATGGAAGTAAATGGTGGTCATTTTGAACATTTAGTTAAATAGTTATCTAACGTTTTTAGTTCTTTCTTATTTGTTGTTAGTTATTTTTCCTTAATTTGTTTGTTTTGAGTTTTGTAGATACCCTAATAATAATAATTTTATTACAGTTTTTAAAGGTAGAAATTTACTGGTTTCATTTTGTCACAAAAAAATATGGAAAATAGTAGTATTTTAACCGTCACTTTCAGAGTGTACTTGTTAAAAACATGAATATTGTTAAATCATAAACAAAAAATGCAATTTTCTTAAAAGGAAACAATTTTAGAGAGTACATTATACAGACATAATTTGAAGGGATAAAATAGTTTTATAAGATGGTGTAATAATTTACTGGGTGTTTCATTAAAAAAAATAAGTTTTTGTTTATTGAAATCTCCTAAATTAATATGCTTATCTAAAAAAAACCATAAACCCCAAACGAAACTTCTACTGGGTTCAAACAACTCAGCCATCCTTTACCTTCGTACTTACCAAATAAGTTTCCTTGCTTATCACTAATAATGTTTGCTAGCCAGCATTCATAGTGAACCAATTTTCGTCAAATTTTACTATTTTTCGCTTCAACTTGACAACGTCACAATTTATGGGAAAACAAAAGAGAGGGCTAGGTGCAAAATTTTGCAAAATTCGATGGTAAACAAATATACAGGGTGTCCTATTTAAAAAGGCTTACTTCATGTTGTCTCGCTTAGGCTGTGTTAGGAATGTGTATCTGCGCAAATATAACAACTTTTATAAAGAAAATTAAGATAATTTATCCTAAGTTAATGCACTTCCACTCACTAATGGGCCAGCCTGGATTTTTCTGGATTTTATAAATTGCTGAACTCGTTGTTTTAGCTTCTTCTATTATAGCTTATTTCTTCTCCGAAAAGAAGAGAGAAATAAGCTGATTTCTGAGATATTTCCTTTAAAGTATAGAAAAATGCATTTTCCTTGGTTTTTTTTAAAGTCTACAGGTGTTAATGGAGAACAGTTTGTAATGATCTGAATTTTTGTGTAACCTTATTGATCGAGATATATTTTGAGCAGCCCCGGTATGCAGCTTTGATAAAAAAATGTAGGCTAGCTTTTTTGGTTGCACGACTGTCATTTATAGTCATGAAGATTCACATTTCTGAGCATGGTACTGTGGTATCCTATAGGTATATCGTACGTATTCGTTAATATGTAGTATTAAGGGAACTGTTTCGGTATTTGGCCGTAGTACAGTTTAATACTTGATCGCTGCTAAGCGAGTTATTTATGCTGGATTAGATTATTTCGATTCGGCGAGCAGTGTTGTCTGAAACCTCGTGTTTATACACAAACTAAACTAATTAAACTAAGCAACTAAAGCGTAGTCGGCGAATACTATCCGATCTTGAGCCACTAGCGAATGAGGGAGACGGCGAAGGACTCGCCGCGTACAAGTTATTATTGTCCAGAAAGGGTAATACTTAATATCTATCTAGAGTTATCTCACTGATATCAAATACGTGCACTGTAGATACTGACGACGATGTCCGAGTACCTGAGATCAATACCACCGCTTCGGAGCATCTCTCCAAGAATATGTAAGACATCTTCGTATAAAATGTCGGGTAATTTGAGTATCACTAAACGTAACATTTTTAAGTGAAATTAATATATGACAGATTAAACTAAGTTTGGAGAATGTAAGTATAAATAAATATGGAAAGATTTATAGTCTCAAATTTAGGTGACCGAATATTTGTGAATTAAGATATTTGTGTAGTACAGAAATCGTTGAGATGAACAGAAACATGTAGTTATAAAGTATTATGCACGACACTAAAAAGATCTAGTTCCTGTAAAAAGTTGTGCTAATATATCGTATTATTACATACATAACGGGAGTTGAGAGAGTATAGGTGCTACGTGTCATCGGCCTGTTATTTTTAGTGTTTTTCACTGGTTTATCGTAATTATTGATTTTTACACCGATGTGTAGTGCTTGCATTTCTCTTTCAAATAGTATTTTCAATTGAGTGATAGTGCTTTATTGAATCCAGTTTTTGACCGGCGGCTTCGGATGTCAGAGTACTTTTTCTTGACCTGCCGGTTTTATCCAACGTAAGCTTCTTGTTTTTCGTATATTTTGTTTATGTACAGTTACGCTTAGGAATATTGGGCAATATTCCTATTTATCCTACTGTTTCTGTTGCCAAGCCTTGCTGTTCCCTTTTTTCCCAAGTTTGTTTATTTTTAAGTCTCTGTGATCGGCGCCGCTAGAGTGAAGTGAGTGTTCCTGTCGACTCCCTCAGTATAACAATTTGATTACAATGTCCATAATATATGTATGGTCTGTAATAAGGCCGACAGTGCTTTGGTCTTGCAGTGTGATGGTTGCCGAAATTACGTTCATATTACATGTGCTCAAATAGATAGGGATAGCGCCAATATAATAACTCGACAGCGCACCAAAGGCGTTAAGTTCTTCTGCCCTTCCTGCAGAAGGGTCGGGGATCAGTTTTCGGAATTGAAATCAATACTCAAAAATATTGAATCTTACTAAATTAGAATTCAATCGTTCCCAACTACCTTCGAAAACTTTTGAAAGCATTGTTCATGAGACGAAGGATCGCATTCAAAGGAGCAATAATGTTTTAGTTTATGAATTGCTGGAGAGTACTGCGTCCTAAGATACGGTGGCTGCCAACAATATTGTAAAGACTGTGACATCTCATATGCAGGACATACAGGAAGTTAATGTAATGCGTATTGGTAATAAAACAGAAAACAGGTCGCGTCCGCTGCGTATTGTATTTCAAAATTCTTTTATTGTGAAATTTTGAACAAAACCAAATAAAGGTCGATTAATCGTTTCACAAATAATTACTTAAAAAGTGACGATACTCAATACCAAAGAGATCTTTGTGCGAAATGTAAGGAATCGCTGAAAGCGCGTAAAATGAATGAAGAAATGAACTTGAAGATTAAATATATACTTCAATGGTGTCCCACAAGTCGTCGCTCAGCAGCAGGAAAAAAACCAATAACATCCAACAGTACTAGTTTGGATATATATTACCAGAATGTCCGTTCTATTCGGGGTAAGCTTGATGAGTTTGCTTGCAGTATTACTCAAAAAGAGTTCAATTTCTTGGCTCTTAGCGAGACGTGGCTTAGTACTGAAATCAGCATCGTAAATTTTTTACTTAGAAATTATTTTTTGTTCAATTTCATATGGGGAATGAAAATTGTTAATTATTGCTGATTTCAGTATTCCGGACTTTTATTCTGATAGAGAAACTAATCAAGTTATTTGTTTGAAAAGTTTTTGTGAGCTTTTATGCTAAATATAAGAAGGACTATTCTAGATCTTGTATTTGCGAGTACTGATTGTGTGTTTATACGAGAGACCTTGCCTCTTGTTCATGAGGATTTAACATATCATCCGGGTTTGCCCATTAACTTATGTGCTAAGTGCGCCCCTTGTTGGTAATTGCCCCAATGTCGTCCCTGCTTGCGGAACATGTCAGTTCCCCAATAAAAGTTGCTTCCGTATCTATCAAATCGTGCACAAATTCATCACGCGCCGTATGGCCACCTAAGTTCTCCTTAAAGACATCGTTAAATGTTAGGCATTAACGTCTACTTCATCAGCGACCGATTAAATTGGAGATATCAAGATATAAATAGATAGAGCTCTAGTACGCCGAAAAGTGAGGAGGTGAAATGAAGGATGGCTGTGGCTGTTATGCTCAGTGGAAGAAGTTTGTTCAGGTGAGTGGAGCTTACCATCTGCGGCAAGTGGAGAGTCCAATTACTGTAGTAACTAACTGAAACATAACTGCGCAAATTAAAGCCGCATTAAGTGGATAGCTTTCCCAAGAAAGAAAATCAAATTACATAGTAACAGAGTTGAAACGCAATACATGAACTGTCCTCTTACAAGGCCATGAACGGAAGAAGGATGAAATTTTCGATTGCTTCGAGAAATTCGCAAATGTGCGAATAGCATCGTCTTATCCAGAAAAGAAGCAAGAAGCAACGGCAAGAAATCTGTACGTATATTGAAACATTTTATCTCTTCCTTTCATATAATGGGCTTATGTTTGTTTAGACTGCTGTTGATATAATTTACAAGGAAGTTAAGATATCAACAGGGCAACTCCCTTTTATTTTTAATTGTTGATTCTAACGGGGAGTACTGAGCAGATATCGACGGTTTTAGAAAATGTAGACCTCGACTAGGATCTACACATTGTGTCCATGACAACAACTTCATCTTTGAAATGACAATTCTAGTCCAACGTGAACACCTACAACCAACTACAAAAGACGTCCTTCTTGCAGATTACGAAAGTTGGATTGCTGCTGATATGTGTAACAAAGTAAGCGATACAGATACGAGTCGTATCTGTATCGCTATATCGTATCATTAAGTTTAGTAACAGGAAAAGCAATAAATTGAGCATAGCAGAAAAATGATAATTCAGGCGATTCAGCAACTACAACAACTGTGAGAAGAGGTGTGCAAAATAGTGCGCTATTGGCTATTTCATTAACACCTGCCGATTGAGTATAAGGAATTTTAAGTAAGTGTTTGGGGTGTCGGATAGAGGAGTAGAGGTGGAAGTAGATAAACCACTGGGAACAAGTTTTACTATGGCGGCGCCAGCAGGGAAAGAATTTAGAAAAATAATAAAAACACTAAAAAGGTTTAAAGCCAGGTGAAAATAAAATAGCAGCTGAAATGTTTAAGACAGGAGGAGAAATTCTGCTTCAGTAGTTATATAATATAATAAAGAAAGTATGAATAGAAGAAAAAATGCGTATGAGACGGAAAGAATCATTGATATACCCCATACATAAAAAAGGATATGTGACAATTTATGACAACTATAGATGAGTTGCGTTGATGGATATAGCGCACAAAGTTAACGACTAAGAGCAGACTAAATGAGGCCATTGAGTCAGAAATAGGTTAGTATCGGTGTGGATTTTGGAAGAATAGATCAGCGATGGATACAGAGTTCATATTAACACAAGTCTTAGATAATAGCATAGAACAGAAATTATCGCTGCATATAGTTTGTTTTTGATTTCAAAAAATCACATAAGACAGCGAAAGGACAACAGCTATACAAAGCAATGCGAAAATTTGGGATACAAAAAACAATCATAAGACTGACAAAAATGACAATAAGTAACTGAAACAGATTATAAAGTGTGTACATAAACGGACGGCCTGGAAAAAATTTAGAGAATTTAAGAGAGAGCCATTGTCCACAAGTATGTGTAATATTGTTTTTGAAAAGGTTGTAAGAGGAAAAGGACAGAAAACAAAGGGATCAGTTTATAACCTAAGCTAGGAAGAATCTGTGGAAAGAAAAACGCAAGTGAGCAATAGATGGGAAGAACCAAGAGTGAATTGAAGCAGATCAAAATGAGATGTGAGCGGAAGAGGAGGAAGAGGCAGACCAAGAGCGAAGTGGTTTCAAGAAGTGTATGGAGACCTGGAGGAAATGAGAATTAAGGAGTGGCAGAAGTGGCGCAGAACAAGGAAAGGTGAACAGAATTATCCAACAAAGCCTTGGGCCTTCTTGGCCTGGAGCGCCAGGAAAGCTTGCGGAACGCACAGCTTAGTGTTCAATTCTTACATATGAAACTACAGTGTGTGACTAGAGATGTAATCAGTAAAAATGTTTTGAGCGATGCTAGAAAGAGAATATTAGATAATTGAAAAAAAAAGATTGGAAGTAAATTCGAAATCAGTTCAGTAAAATTAACGTGAATTAAATATGTGCACCCAACTTAATACATTAGAAGTTTAGTTGTATTCCGTTCGGTTGCAACGTAAATATGTGCTAACAACTTGTATGATCGTTTCAAACAAATTGCAATATGTTGTTTATTGAGTAGCTTATGTTGACAACTATTCACGACCGCTTTCATTCAAAGCGACTTATTTGAACAAAAAAAACAATTTAGACTTTGTTCTATTCGAAATACGGCATAATACTAAATTTACTGTTTTAAACAGAATTAGACGGCTCACCAAATTAGCGACAAGTCTCTTTTTCTCTGGCGGCGACTCTCGCGCGGCTCCCTCAATAATAGAAAATAAAGAGAATTAAAAGTTTCGTTTGTTTCGAATGTAAATTACATGATTACATGCTCCCTCCGCGTGTCTGCGACGAGGGAGTACACCCTACGCGTTGGTATGCTCTACAAACGGATTATTCAATTATTCTAAAAGGCTTGCTCATCTTCAATTCAATCTCTGCGGTTTTTTACCTGTATTACTTCTTTCGCGTTCTTTCCCCATCAGTCGTTTTCACCGTCGCGTCGTTTCGTTTCTATCCGTTCATACGGTGTTACGTTGTTCGCTTTCCCCTATTACCAACCCTACTACCCCTCCTTCCTTTTCCTTTAACGTTATCCTAAGTTTTATCTTCGGAAAGGCAACTTAAATAAGTACGCTGAAGTCGGAATTTACCCAAACTTTCTCTCTGTATCTTTATACTGCCGCGAGATTAAATAAAGGAAAGAAACAATGTCGTTCCCGACTTCCAAAGAATTCTTTTAACTTTTCCACTTGATGCGAGAAATGAAGGATTTTCTTTAAATTTACTGCTGCAGTCGGTCGATCACTCCTATGTTGTCTCATTCCTAACTATTTTGTTCTGATACACCACTGAAGTATTCTATACACTGAATTGAACTGGTGTGCTTTATTGTCCATCTTGTTAGCACTGTTTTATAACTTCTGTTTGTATGTTCTTAATTCAATCTAAAAATGGTACGTATTAAGACATATATTTATTGCTGCGCTTGGTAAACAGACAGCACATACAATGAGTTGTAGTTAGTCGTATTTTATGTGTTTATTTTAAATCACATGCAGGAAAGGTTACAAAAATATTTTAATTATTTCCGTATTCCTCATTTGGAACAAGCTAAGCAACATGCTAAGCACAACAGTAGTATAAGTTCCTGAACTATAATGTAACAGCCAAATTTAAGAAACTTTGGTCTAGAAGTTGCTAATAATGCCTAACAAACAAAACATTTTCGTCGGTCATGCACTAAGGTCAGGAGAGGATGAGCAATAATCACAGCTTCATTCATTTTTTTAATAATTTTATAGAAAAAGCCTACTCTGTCCCCACGCACAGCGGAGAGTTCAGTAAATCCATACACTGTGCATGTTTACTAAGTGAGCAGTCTCATTATCTGTGAGGAGTCTCACTCGGGGTCTGCTCATAAAAACTACTTTACGAAGTCTTTCCTGTTATGAATAAATATCGAGGGTTTTACAGTCTCTCATGCCGATAAATTTATGTCAATGAGAATGCCCTTGGGGCGAGTTTAGATTCGAGGAAAGCTTTGTGAAAGCTATAGGAACTCTCACGCCTTGGTCTTGAACCTGTTAATAGCCATTTGCCTATCTAACTTCTCAGTAAATTCTTTTCCAATGAGAGGTGTTAGACACCCATCTGATGCTTGATTTGATATTATGATGTTCCGCTAATTTCGACTTCCTGCAACATCCCAGTGCCACATCCTTCTATGATGCCGCTCTTGCATTTCAGCTCTCACTCTATATTTTTTTGGTCAACACTATTATGATACATTTAATATTTTGAGGATCTCCTGGGACGCAGTCGACTTTAGGTACTGCAAGCAAAACACAATCTCCTACATACAGATCCGGAAGTCTAGATTTACTATTTTTAGCAGTTCTTCACCTGCTGTTTCCATTCTCTTTCGGGAATCAGCTCTTGAGTCTTGTACTACTTGCTCTTGCTTACATAGACCACATAAAACATTGTAAGCAGAGGTAGAAGGCTGCCAGCAAGTTCAATAAAAGTCGTTCCCACACAGTTCACACCCGAAATTCTGCTTTTTTTCATGTTACAGTCTCATATGCAACACATAAGTATTTTTTTTTTGAAACAGCTGGAGTACACTTATCGGTAACTATATCTGTCTCTGCTAACGTATCAGTATCTGCTATTGCATTAACAGTAGTAGAATCTTACTCCGTCTCAACTAGTGGTGTAGTTTCTGTGAAAGTAGATAAAGATTCTGCGCTAATAGTTTTTTCAGTGATTACCGGTACGGGTTCTATAGACGAGTTCATTTTCATTAAATAAATTTTCAAAATCTTCTTCAGTTTGTATGGTATTTGAACAAAGTTAAGACCTATTGACCGTTGTTTGCTTCCTGTATCCGCCATCCAAGTGCGAAGAACATTATTTTTATCTTGATTGGATCGTTCTATGCCGCCTTGACTCTGAGGGTGCCCTGGACGTAACTTAATAATGATCCACTCTAGCCCCATACTACGCAAATTGTTAATGATGTGATTTACAAATTCTCGTCCATTATCACTCTGAAGAATTTTTGGCGCACCAATTAGCAAAACAATATTCAATAGTTGTGAAGCGACTTCCTCTGCACTTTTTGTGTGTATGTAAGGCGTCGTAAAATAGCAAACTTTGTAGAATGATCCTGACAGTTTAATATCTATTTGTAGTTATCATCTGGATGCGATTGTAGGTCCGTTAGGTCAACCTGATATCGCTCGGTAAAATCTATTAACAATATTGGTTTCACGACAATCTTCTTACATGACTTTTTTTATTGCAAGTCTTGCAACAGGGCAAAAATATTTCAAGCGCCGGTCAAGGAATTTGAAATTTAGCAGCTAAAGCCTGTTCCTTTTTACTGCGCCCACCATGCCTCATTTTAGCGATATAAATATAATATATTCTCTCATAAAAATCTTCGTAGGAAATAATGTACCCTATTTTTTCTCATCTTCACTTTTTAGAATTAAATGTGTTTTTGTTTCCAATAAGTAGTAAGTAGTAAGTGATATTCGCGCCGGCAATTTCTGTTAAAATAGCCAAGCGTTTATATCTGTCAAGAAATTGATCAATTCTAATAACAATTCTAGAAATTGATATAATTAGATACATGTTCTATTTTTGCATTAAATTCTCTTCTTATCTTATGTAGTAGTTATTGTGAGGCCAGAAACACCGTCGCCGCCGAATCATAAAGAAACTTAAAGCTATACTACTAGTGCACTAACATGCTTTTAGCGACAAGTTTAAACATGCAAAGTATTTCACCAGCGCCCATAACCATAACGCCTGTCATTTCAACAAATGTGGATTTAGATTGTACGGATATGCAATTAGATGTGAATACACTAAGTGCAAACTAATAAAATACAGCATTACGGGGACATCAGGGCGTAGCAAATCTCCCAAGGGGTAAAGAAACTGCTAAATTATCTCGACTACGATATTTCGGTAAAATTACCATCGAAAACTAGAACACTTCGCATCTGAAGCACATAACTGCGAGATAAGATAAAATTTATATTAGGAAATGGGTTAAATCCACCCACAGGTGCAAGTCATCTTTGATCAACAAAACCACGTTTTCGTTCGAGACCTAATTGCAGAAGAACCAAAAATGGAGTACGCGGGGGAACGGAAAGTAGTTACAGGGGAAAGCGAAAATGAAGTAGTTCAAATACACAAAACGGTGAATTTAAAGTGCAAAAATGGCTACGCGGCAGCAATAGAGTAAAACATAACTGAAATAACCGAAAAAATTCAAAAACTGAAAGCAGAATTAGAAATTAAACAATCTTTTTGTGAAGTGACCGCAGGCGCCATCCTTACGACAGGTTGATAACAGTAAGAGATAGTATGCAACTTAAATTTCAACTGTGTTAAGGAGGAAAAGAACTTAGACGGGGAAAAATTCTCTAAAAATGCTATTGGCATACAAAGTAGGTATGCCAAATAACAAACGTCAAAAACCACGTAACAGTTTTGCAAATGAATCTGCTAATCTAATTTAACAGTTTGTTAAAATTATTTTTAAATGTTGTATTTATAGACTTCCCTGTAATTTCCTCATATCGTTTTTTTATCAATATGGTACTATTATAAAAAAGACTAGAATTTAATTGTAACTAGAGCTGTTGGAGTCCAACCTTTCGCAGTTCATAACCCGGACTGAGTACTAATTTACAACTGTTTTTGCCAAGATTGATCTATGGTTATCGCCTCACTAACTCTCCAGGATCATGGCGTAAAAATATACAATAAAATCTCGTAAGTTATAGATACTAGTACCGCCACACGAACTTTTTCGACATCATCTGGCGCGTTTTTTGAAAATACAGTAAAACCTCTGACTATCGGCCACTAAAAAAATCAAAATTGTTGGTCGTTATTCAAAGGTGTCCGCAAAAGACAGGGGATGGATATTAGTCACGCCAAATTCCAAGCAAATATTTTCACATGATAGCTATTATTTTTCTTTTAGAAATAAAATTCATTTGGACATTAGCTTAAATGATATTACTTAAACTTAAAATAGAGAATACGGATACACATATATAAGTGAACTAAATGTGTATACATTTTGTCATAAGATCTGATGTCATCCAAGCCTTTTTCTTATGCACCCACTCTATAGGTAGTTTGTCGATATGATTTCCCTTAAAACACCGAGGATTTGTACTTTTTCTAACAACTAAAGGGTTTCCTTTGTCGGCTTCCATATTTACGCAGAATAAAATAATTAACCGTTGTTTTGCTAATTTTTTGCCATTGCATTTCTCGTATTTTAATGCAAAAGTTTTACTTGGTATGGCGCGATAATACAGACCTGTTTCATCAACATTAAATATATCCTTCGGGGAATAATACTTTAAAATTTATGGTAATTTAGATTTCCATGCTTCTACATCTTCCAAACTTACATCAGCGGAGTCACCACAAATTAATTTAAAAGTGATATTGTGCCTTGGACAGAAACATTCTACCAACCATTTGAAGCAGCAAAATTCTCAATGTTTAAATTTCTTGCTGGCTCTAGTGCCTTTTGTTTAGTCAATGATCCAGATATGGAAATGTTTCTATTTCTAGCCATGCAGAACCACTTATACACAACTTGATCTGCTGCTACTCCACCCGTTTTAGAAAATGTCCGTTTCTGATTGAAATTAATAGCGACGTCCGTTATTGGGAGGTAAATTATATTGCTTTTATGCCATAAAATATTGGGGTCGTCTGGCCGTGGCCGCTTTGTAAAGGCAGCCGTTATTGCAAGGTTTGCATATATGGAAATACTCGTATTGTAGATTTTTGCAATGTTAAAGCTGGCCGTTATCACAGGTGGCCGATATATACAGGTGTCCGTTAACACAGGTTTTACTGTATGTCGTTTTACTGAAAAGGAGTTGCACTTACAAGACATAAATTCTTATTTTCTGACAATCCATAAAACCTAAGCATATAGTATATGAAATTTAATATTTTTTTCGTTTATTTATGATTAATGGCTACTTTTAAACAATTTGTTTGTTTAGTTACGAAGAACAGGGAACTATAATCTTTTTTTCCGCCTACCGTCATATATATGTATATGCATGGAAATGTTGGAGAAAACCTTTAAATTTCGTGGTATACTCTAATAACGGGATAACAGCCCGGAGCTATGACCTTAAATTCGGTTGTGCGTGTACGGTGTAGTATTAGATGGTGTGGTGCGGTATGCAAGAGTGTGGATGTGCGTTCGCATTGGAGAGGTGATATGCCGCGTTCGCCCCTGTCTATGTGTACATATTCCATTATCTGTTCTCTTGCACACCGGAAAATTAATTTCAGTGCTAAATTTTCTGCGTGCACGAAATACATTAATTCATTTAAGATTCCGCGTATCTTCATAAATTATCACGCACTTAGCCGGAATATTAACGACGCGCCTACTTCGTTATGTTTTACCAAGGTGGAGCACTTACTTACTTTTGTGTATTTGCCGCTTAACCGCTTAGATTTTTATGCTTCATAACGAGACCGGTCGGGAAAATGACACGACGTTCGCCTGATCTAATCTGGGACTACACGGCTTAATTAAGTCGGTTCGGTTGGCGGACTAATTAGTCAAAATGAACGACGAAAAATTTTGATAAAATCTGAACACTTCTAGAATGTGAAGATATATGTAACTTATAAGAAATCTACGCAATTTATTTATAACGAATTGGTTTTTATACCTTCTTCAAATGTAACTACTGGGATATTGTAGTATTTATGCAAGTACACACTTTTAAAGTGTCACAGTCTATCGAGAAAAGTTAATTCTAGTTAGATATTTCTGTGACGCTAAATTCAGGGCAATCTATAATACAATAGCTATTTCAATATACGATTTAATTTAGCAACTTTGTAACAATTTTGAGCTGCTGTAGTGGGAATACAGATGAGTCAATAGCTGGTCGCGTGCAGTGATATTCAGGGTGATTACGGTCAATATAACCAAATGATATTGGAAGCTTGTTCATGCAGCGATAATGTCGCCTGCTTCAGTTTATCAACTACTGATGTTAGTATATTCTGCGTGTAGAGAAACTACTAACTACTTCAGAGTGTCATGAGTGTCATATCCCTAGATACTACAAGTCAGCCTTTATCCTAAGTTTTATAAGGTTTATTATATTCTTTAGGTTTATTATACTGTCATGTGGTAAACAACAAGCGAAAAGCAAACGAAATCGTCTAACTATTTAGTTACAAGGGGAACACCAAGGTTGTTCGACACGGACCTTGATGATTCTAAACTATGCTATAGAGGGATCTTCCCTCCAACGTTATTTTGCGCATTCTGTTTATACCGTTGACGTTAGTATCCTTACAAGCAAGCGTGAGTAGCGCCGTGGACTCGATCTACGCGTGCGACTCGCGTTGCTAGCATTCTATTCGTACGGGTGGATTTTTTTTTAAATTTTATTATGCACAATATTAACTATTATTTTTCATGCAAGTTATTCATAAATGATATTTTTCCCCGTGGTAAGTTTATTTATAAATAAATTTCGCATTATGACGCGTGTTTTGAATTTCAGAATCGAATAGTATAATGAAGCTAGTTCAATTTCTTCGCTCGCTACGCCAGGACACGATATAGTTGACGAGCACCAGGTCCATCTTATAAAAGGCAGAGTTTTGCAGGCGCACAGTCGCATTGGCACGAAGGTAGGAGCGAAAAATGTCATTCATAAATAATTTGCATTTAATATTATTGTTAATATTGTACATGCACCACCCGGGTCGTAGGCGTGCATCCAGTCCACTGCGCTACGCCCGCTTTCTTGTCAGACTAACAACAACGGTATGGGATAAACATGCAAAACAACAACTGATTTTTCTCGGAAACTAGGGCGTGTTAGGATGAAAGCTCGTACCTGAGTACTCAAAGGAACTTTCTCTATAACATAGTTGAGACTCACCAAGATCGGCGTTAGAGAACCCTACTGTTGGCCTCATTAGTCTACACTAGTGCTAGAAAGCTCTATAAAATAATTCCAGTACTTGTATAGATCTGACACTTGCTACTGCTGCTTCTTCCCTGGATTGTGCTTCTATTTAATGTTGAAATACTGGAGAGATAATGTGAAGCCGAATAGACGTTTTTCTGGTTAGTAAAAGCTAAACAAGTTTAATGCTTTTCCCATATCCAATTATTCGCTTATATTTTTGTGTTTTAATTACACAATATACACATGTATGTACATGTGAACTTCATTGGCGAAATAGAACAGTTCTGATCGGAATTACTTTTGTGTCTTTGGTGAACTGATAGGATGTTAAAGCAGTAGTAAATAATGGAAGAGAATCAGGTGATAATTACAAGCAGTAACCATAATTGTATGTGGCTGTGTCAAAATTATCAACATTTATTTAGAATAAATACTTATATCGCTCTATTAGCAAGCTTACTTTTACATACGACTGGACCATCCGAATGAAACTGCTTCAGCATAATTATAGAAGAGATCAGGACGGTGACATTATATTATTGATGCAAGCATAAGATATGGTGAATAACTGTTGATAAAGACCAGCAGGAAAATGATGAGAAGGAGCAATCTACCCCTACGTAAAAATGAATACAAGAGATCATGCAGTATGGTTTCAGGTTCAAAGTCTAGTGAGATTTTTAGCTGGCTGAATATGCCACACACAGGGAAACATAAAGCCTTGTTCTCGGTATTCCTCTGATCTTTATTTTTCCCTTTAACATTACCAAGATTTGTTTCCTAGTTACAGCATATTTTAAGGTTTTTAACGCATTCAACTTGTGCTGTGGTGACAGTACATTAATTCGATAAGACGATAATACGCTATCCATTTCTTTGCATTAGTCTGATAATTACAGCTACTGCTAACTACGGGTACGAAAAGAATTTTCACCGTTGCATCATTTCAAAGCCGCCGGGAGATACTATGTACTACCTACACAGTTGCTTTGGTTTCTATAACAGACAAAAACTAATGGAAAGTGTATTCAGTGAGCTCTGATGCAGGTATGTAGACTTTAGTTGGTTTGTATTTGTTTTGGCTGTGAGAATTTATTTTGTAAATGTATGAATGCAATACAAAAATTTTATGATGTTAACCTGGTCGTGAGCTGCTCCGTAGAATGTGTTTTGGATTTGGGCGTTACTTCAACTATGTAAAATCAAATAAAATAAGTATTTGAATAAATAGGTATGTATGTTGTAGTTTTATATCGAGTATAATATATTATGATGTTATCGATTTTTGTAGAAAGAAGCGGATTTTGCGTTTGTAGTTTAAATTCAAAATAAAATTTTGTATTATAAATAATCTCGACTAAACTGCTTAGCATCTTTGCATATTGTATTTCAAACGTATTACCGAATCACTACAACTGATTAATTGCTATTGATAATATTATATGAAGGGGTGTAAAATATATCTCACAGAATGATGTTAAATTAAAGCTATGCGACATTGACACTATAGGGGAATTTAGTGAAGAGTTTATTGTTTCAATATGAAACGAAGCAGAGCTTCTAATTAAAAAGCCCAACATCTTCATAGATGAGGTTACGATGTCTTCTCCATGAGTAGAGAAGGTGAGGTCCCATTCATGGTATCGTTCAATAGAATACGATTCTGTTTCCTAGTGTAACTCATAATCCTGCAGTTTTTGACATTTAGTTGTAAACCATTAACAGTGCACCACTCGGTTAACCGATTGACCTGATCTTGTGGAAAATATCAATCGTTAATGGAGTTTACTCTGATAAACAATACATTTATGGGTATTAATGCAATCCATCAAGTCGTTAATAAATACAATGAAGTGATCCAAGATTAGAGCCTTGTGGAACTCCAGAAGTAACATGAAACAGCTACGATTTGTATCCGTTGTAGATTACATATTGTTTTCTATTAGACAGGTATGTCTCAAAAAAATGTTACTAGGGAATCATTAAAGCTAATTCTCTTCATTTTTTCTAATAGTAAATTGTGTTCAATTCTACCGACAACTTTCGATATATGTACATATCTGTATAAATAGTATCCACTTAACTACAAGAAGCAAATTGACCAAGTGTATATTGAATGAATTTCCAATATCCTGTGGGTTATCGTCGGTAAATTAATCATACGTCACTGTTGAAAGAATTCGTGACTTTCCGCTTTTACTATGAGCAAAAGCCCAAAACTGCAGCGATTGGTGGTCCTCAATGATTGATGCTTCTGACCTTAGAACATAATGTTCGGACGCAAACTTTAATTGCTGTTTTTGCTACTGTTCTTAAACGTTTGTATTGTTCTTCGCGATCGTTTAAACTGTTTGAAGTAACGCGCTTTGAGTTTAATGTTATATATAATTTGTGGGGAGTACCCTATCGAATAATTTCTAACAACTGTTTTCTAGAGTGAAATATGCATATCAAATATTGTATATAGTTTATCATAAAATAGATTGCACGTTGAATTCACGTCCGAGACCGTGTTTAAAAAGCTCCAATCGGTTAGTGCCCGATGTATTATGTAGCTGCTGATAATCAGCTTTCTTAAAATTGTAACATTTATTATACTGGTTATTGCTGAAATTATTAACTTTCCTAATAGAGTATGGCAAAAGTAACGGGCGACTATAACTGATTGTAAATTTTCGACTTAAGTTGGCAACACTTCTGTAATTTTATGTTAGCACACCTGATTTTTAAATTTAAATTTGTCATACTTTTCAAAGTAAAAGTCATACGAATAAGACCACTCAATTTCATTTTAACAATGGTATTTACTATTGAGCAAAACACATTTATTGTAGTGGCTTATTTTCGAAGCGGCTTACAAAATGATGACGGTAATTGGATATATTCGCTGCAATCAACTTTTGAGCAATTTGTTGCAATGTATCCAGAGGACCAAGTTGATTACCGTAGCTTTACTATACACACTACAAGAATTGGTGAAAGGTTTTTAAACACCGGTAATATGGCTCTAAAGGTAAATCTACTGGTCGTCCCACTGTTACTACACCTGATGTTTTGAAAAATGCTAATGAACGTGTTGCAGAAAATCCTCATATTTCAGTACGCCGTTTATCTCAACAAATAGGTAGTCCCATTATCAATTATTATTATTTCCTTTTAACCTTTCTTACGTCCTTTCCAGAACTCTCCTATGAATCCACTCGTAAGGTCCTAAAAAAGCATTTACATTTACATCCGTATAAATTTACAATTGTTCAGCAACTTACCCACCTGATTTCGCATTACGAACACAGTTTTGTTACTAGTATAATAACAATCTACATAATAATATTGACCAGCAAAATACCACTTTTTATTCGGTTGAGGCTTGGTTTCATCTGTCTGGTTATGTTAATTCCCAGAACTTGGTCGGCAGAGAATCCGCAGAACTTAATCCAAGTGCCATTGCATCCAGTTAAAATCGGTGTTTGGGCGGCAATGTCCGATAAAGAAATATTGACCCGATATTCTTTCAAGAAACGATTAATGCTCAACGCTACCAAACCATTATTTTGGAATCATTTATAAATCGATTGGATGACATAGAGTTAACGAGTGGTTATTTTCAGCAAGATTCAGCTACAGCACACACTGCACAAATAACAATTACAGTAAAACCCGTTTAAGACGATTTCCAAGGGACCTAGCCAAAAACGCTTCTTAACCGAGAAAGCGTATTATGCGGGATAGGGAAAACATACTAGATTTTATGTATGTATGTACAAATTTTGTGTAGATATTTAATTATAAATATACATACATATGTATGTATTTTAAAGTTGCTTTATTATTGAGAATTACATTACTTAAAGTAGTCACTTATTTTGGTTTGATGAAGGGTTTTTGTTGCATTAGTAGAAGATACATAGCGCCTTAAATCGTTAACTGCTGATAATGCTTGGGCATTTGACAACATTGGAGTTGACTCTTGTTCATCTTCATCATTACTTAGGGCCTCTTTTTGTGTGTTATTCACATCTTCAATAAGATTTTCGATTGTGAACGGGGCAGATATCAATGAACAGCATTACGCGCGTACATTGAATCTGGAAGTGATCATCTAAAGCTTTTAACCAGTCGATGAAACGAAGACCAGTCATCCAAGCTCGAGATTGTGCGTCATATGTTACAGGAAACGATCTTATATTTTTGAGGCAACGTGGATTTTTTGCTTTACCAATCACTAGCAAACGTAACTTTTCCGACCCATCAGAATTGGCACAGGCAAGGACAGTCAGTCTCTCTTTACTTGCTTTGCCACCATGGCAAGTTTCTCCCTTGAAGACATAGTATTTATCTGGCATCAATTTAAAAATAAACCGAATTTGTCTGCGCTAAAAATGTTTTGCGGTTCATAATTTTGTCTGCGCTAAAAATATTTCGCGGTTCATAATTTTGCAACAATTCAGGAAGTCTTGCCATTCACGCATCAACATTTTCTTCTGACTGTCCCTGATTCTCCACTGATTTGACGGTACACAATGCCGTGACTATTTTTTAAAGCGAACGATCCAGCCATTTGAAGCAGTGAAATCTATAATTTGTAAGCTCTCACCAATTTTACGGGCTTTCTCACATAATATAGGGCCACTTATGGGCAGCTTTAAAGCTCGTGTTTGATGAAGTCATTCCACTAGGACTTTCTCTAATTTATCAAACTTTCCTACTTTTTGCTTTTTTCTCTTCACACCTCTTAATTAACTTAACTTTTTTCTTTAATTTCTATTCTTTAGAATGGTACGTAACGTAGAAACTGGTAACTGAAGCTCAGGAGCTAATTCTGTTTGGTTTGTTGTTGGTGATTTTTCATCGTAAGCTTGCAATATCTTTGTCTTGAAGTGACAGTGCTTTTCGCTTAATTGTAGTCATTTTTAACCAACGCACATGTACAGAAGTACACATGTAAGTCAATATGTAAACGAATCTAGAAACGATTGAAGGCAGCTGACTACTGTGAGTGAAATAGCATGTACAGATAATGGCGTATTAAGCGGGATGACATCTCGTATTAAGCGTGATAAAATGTATGAAACCATGTTTCAAGTTGCAGGGACCAACGTAAAATGACATATTATGCGGGAAAACGTATTAAGCGTGATCGTATTAAGCGGGTTTTACTGTAATTATTTGCACCAATTCTTCCCAGACCGTTTGATTAGTGTAGGTTTGTGGCCAAGTAGATCTCCTGATTTGATGCCGCTAGATCTTTTTGTTCCCTTATTTGAAAAACACAATATACCGGAATCAAATACAGAATTTACAACAGTTACGGAACGCTATTGAGGAGGCAATAGGAAATATAGGACCTGAAATGTTAACTGATGTATTTAACAATTTATCACGACGAGTACAGTGTTGTTTGGCAGTGGAAGGTCGACACTTTGAGCATATTCATTGAATAATTTTTGTTTAGTCGTTTAAAACATGTGTTCAAAAAACTTGTTTCATCCATCGTTTTCTATAAATCTTCTTTCTGGTATCAGTAAATAAACATGCATAACGCATCCATATGATACAAATGACATAACCTACAAAGTTGTACCTAAATGAATAATCAGGCAAGCCAATTTTTCAGTGTTGCCAAAGTAAATATTTGTTACAAACATTTATAGTTACTTGGTATTTGTGATGCTAGATGGTGTGCATCTTCTGGCAATATAGGGCACCTCTGCCCCAAAAGTCGATAAGACTAAAAGTCTAGTAGCCGATTATTGCTATTTGGAATAGAATTATGTTAAATTAGTTAGTAGAGTTAAAATATTAAGTGCAAGAAAATTAATCATGATTTGCTTATGCGCTCGTCACATGGAATGCACTCAATAGATTTTCAATTAATGAACTGTTATAATATATAGTAAAATATTATTTACAAGTAGGTACCTTTTTTAATTTAATTAATGCGTGCGATAGTATACGGTTACGTAACAAAAGAAAACCGATCAAATTCTTATTGTACTTATGTTGTTGCGCAAACCGAAGTGTTTTAGTATAATTTGTAATAATATATGCAGATGTTGGCAATGTTAATACTATATGTTAATACTATATTGTACCACTATATTATACTACTAGGCAATACTCATTATCTGTAGTACGTATGTACATATATGTATGTACATATACCAGATACAACTTTGCAACTCTCTATCGATTGACCTTTGCTCTCTCAGTTTCTGTTAATTTCTGTCATTCTATTTATTAATGTGGTTTCTGCTTGAATAAATTTCGCTCCATTATGGAATTAGCGATAATAATATTATGGAAACAGTTGCATCTGCATTCGATGTCTTTTTATATTATACTTGCCAGTTTTCATGAAGCAATGCCTTTTTCCACACATCCTACAGATACCTGCACTGCTTCAAGGATTAGTTTGCTTATAGCGTTGAAAAACAACGAAGATATTTCCGAAACTTATCGTAAAATTAGAATTCAATTTGTTATTGTTTTTGTTGGTATTATATTTTAAGTAATCATCAGAATAAAATACCTTCTTCATTCAAACCTGAATTTTTGTATTTCTTTTCCAAAAATCTAATTCTTTGCAGTTTTATACTGTTGTGTAATGGTCGGTGTTGCCAGCACATATTCTACCATAGCTTTCCGATAATTTTAACAGCATTCTAACAGATTTAAGAAGTTTCATATATGCTACAAAGTTTAATCATTCAATCCAATAAAAATTATAATAGAGCACTTTGAACTAAAAGTAGCGGAATTTCAGAATACTTAGATCTTTAGCAACACCGTCAACACTGTTTTTTACTGAAACCTTATGGTTCTCTTTTGTCGAAATATGAATCTATAGATAATTCTTTTAAGTTACGTACAAGAAAGATGTATTGTTATGTTATTACATATGTGTAATAACAAAGAAGCACCTGGTGCATTTGCGTAATCCGTTTTAAATAAAGCACAGCAACTGTTTTAGGATTCGAATCAGCTGTTTGTGATTCTTATTATTACAACAATCACTGGTTAGATGCTCGGCAGTCACACTCTGGCGAGGTTTCTATGTACCATCTAAACATCATGTCTCAACTACCATCACCCATTCTATATCGGTTCAGTTGGGTCGACGTCTGACGGGGTAGGTCTATCCCCGGTGGTTTTTCTACCACTTGCGTGATGATGTCTAAGTTCTTAACTCCGCTACTGCCGGCTACAAAGTCAAGCCGGTTGGAGTTTAAGTTAAAGTCTTCTGCCAGTTCAGCACCTCCTCAGAACGAGATCTAAGACGATCTGGTGGAAGAGCACGGAGGATACTCAGAATGGGCAAAACATTCTCTTGTTTGGTAGCTTTTACCCATTCCCTTTGAGCGGCCTTAGTTCTACGGAGTTGAGGAAGTGCTATATTGGCAAGCCATACTGTAGGTGCGGATCTCAACGTGCGTGCTATAACTCTCATTGCTTGAGTTGGACATCTATTTCGTTAGTATGAGAACTTTTATACCATACTGGAGCACAGTATTCAGCACCCGAGCAACTTAAAGGCAGCGCGTCTTTAAGTTGCGCCTCCTTTGCCCCCCAGGAGGTACCAGCACTTTTGCTAAAAATATTATTTCTGCTGTTTATACGTTAGTGACCTGTCCTGAGTGACTCCCAGCTATCTAGGGCAGGGTTGTGTCTTACTTTTTCTCCACCAAAGGTGACATCGAGTTCTCTCTGGGTTAGCTTGTTAGTAAGGTAGAATCATAAAACTATGCAACACAATTTGGAAAGGGATGCAATGCTACACTCGACAAGCAATATAGTTTAGGAAATCACTGCGGCTGCATTCACTAGAAAAAAAACAACTACTCTCAATAACCTTATCGAGATATAACAGGATCTTTTTCTGGTAAAATTTTGTGCCGTTTCTCTTCGAATCCAAATTGTTTCCACATTATTCTTTGGAACTTGTTAACCAAGAAATGATATTCTCATTCGGTGATTGAAACTTGGATACATCAATGCTCAGGATTTGCCAAGTTTTCGTGACATTTATAAAATCTTCTCTCTATTTATGAGCAGCGTCATTTCCCCAAATGTCAAAGTTTCATGTGGACAAAGTACCGTAGAATGGGGATATATGAAACACGGCGGGTTATATGAAACTTTGAACACTATATTAAATGTTTCTGTCGTA
>SMLS01064212.1:0-33657 GCA_004785975.1 Popillia japonica
TGGCAATGTTTTTCATCATATTACAGTAGGTTTCCTGATGGCAAGGTCCGATAAATGGCGTGTACACAAATTAATTAAAGTTGAGGAAAATACAGATTTGAAATGGTGAAAGAAATCAATTTGGCAACTAATATTATTTTAGTCGCAATCTTTAGCACTGTAATAAAGTAGGAGTAACTACTTAAACGAAGCATGAACGCGTACGCAGGAAAGTTAGAATCAATAATGGTTGAAATAATTTTAATTTCCCGACAGGCACTTTAAAAATTATCCATCTCATTTGACGCCCACCATTGCCAGAAAGAAATAAACCTTCGCCGCTGCGATAAGAGCGATGACTTCGGAAGGTCGCGAACCCCTTTGGGAAGGTGTGGGTACTGAAGGGACGTGCTTTCATCTCATTTCAAGCGGTAACGGTGCGATAACAGAATAGGACTACAACATTATGTACGTACGCGGTGAAATTTTTATCGGCATAACTAATAAATCACTCCCTTGGTAAATATGAGCTATCGATTTAGACACTTTTATTACATTCCGAGTCGTGTTCCTTATTTAATGACCTTTTAAACCGTACAAAATCCCAGTGGAGGTTTTAATTTTCCACCATGCACGTTCGAATGCCAGCCAAGCCGATTCCCATCCCGTCTCTGACCTCGGTGAAATCGTTCATCGTCTGTTATCTTGGCGGAACAGTTTTAGGAGAGCACCTTTGCACCAAAACGTATATGTCGATGCTACCAATGCACATTTTAATGAGAGTTTTCCTTCTTCGGTGCTATTTTTGTTTTCTCTTTTAGCGGGTGGTGAATCTTTGGTTCGAAGGTGACATTTTTGTTTTACCAAATAGTTATATACGGGTCAACTGTTGGTCATATTTTATTCCATCTGATAATGCTAATAGAAAACTTAACTAGAACTATCTTGTATAATATAATGTTGGCCGGAAAGCTTTAATAAATTGTTTTATGTGTGTGTATCGATTTTACAGCATATACAATTCAGGTTGTTTTCCTAGAAGCTAGTTTTTAACTTCGAGGGTCATCTTACTATTTTAGTATTTAGTCTATCATGGAATCTGAAGCAGTAAACAGTCTTCTAGAGATCATCATTATTCTTGGCAGTGTGCAGAATCTGAATCTGTGATAGATGGCAACATTTGTGCTATTATAATTCATTCGTTTATATTTTGGCTTCCAACAAATTTCTGGAAGTAATTGTGATCAGTGTGAAGCACTTGAAACCGGAGACGCAACTCTAGGTTACCGATTCGAATCAACGAGTCCTTTAAGGGTCTTTGGGCGTTTGAGATTATTGTACTTATTCCTTTTCAACTCTCTCATTTATCGACATGAATTCAGACTTAATCTGATTTCAATCAGCTTTGATTTATTGATTGATTGATTTATTGAATCAAGTTTTCGATTGCATTTGGTTTTGTTTTCAAATCTCGTTTATCTGGACATATTTAGTGACAGCATCGGGGACAGTTCCAAACTAACTAACTACTTCATGGGGTTAGAAGGGCACAGTGATACTCATTTTGCATTGTACATCTGTATTTTGCCACGTAACAAGGCTTGTTCCAGGAATGCACACCATACACAAATTATATGTATACAGGTCTTGTCATAGGAAATTAGAAAACGTGTTCATAACGTGGAAAGGTTTACCTGGTTTTCCTCTTCGTGTTATGGTAGTCCTAACGTTCCTGCCAATACCTTACAAATTAATTATGTCGATAGAAGTAGAATTAAAAAAGTTCAAAGCTTATGAATTTAATGTGAAAACTTGGTTTGGCGTTATGCAGTGGTATAGACACCCAATTTTAGTGGTGTTGTTAAGACGAAAAGTGGTCCAAATCTAGTATACATTTATAAAAAAAGCAAAAATTTCTAGTAAAAGCAAATTTCAGCTAAACACACTAAGTATTAGACTAACTAATGCAGTAGGAACTAGTCTCTCAAATTGCTTCATTGCCAGAGTCAATGAGAATCACATTTTTCGAAAATCATTGACAATAGACTTGTAAAACTTGAATAATTGAATAGAGTTTCCTTTAGTATTTTGTCAGTATTTAGTCTAGAGATTTACATTATTACTAAGTCAAAAACGGTTGCAAAAAAGAATCTTCAATTAGCCTTCCTGAAGACAAAAATAGGCCCACAGCAATGTCAGTATTTCCAGGTTTTCTCAAGGACGATTGAAATGTCTTAAGATTATGAAAATCTTACGTAGAAATCATAAAACCGAATAAGGGCTGCTTAGTATTACATCTAAGTTTTTTGAGATATTGGTGGCACTAGGGCTACACCTAGTTCATCAAAAATAGTACTGTAATACTACTAGATTAGAGTATCCTGAAATTTTTTACAATTGCAACTACGAGATGAGTACCAGCAATGGACTAATACTCTCTATACAATCCTGTATAGCAGCTATAGAAACAAGTATGTTAAGGTACGCACTGATATTACGAAGCATCCTTGCGATGGACGTGACAAGTGCTCAACTCGGTCAGTGACAATTCATATTTTGGGTATTTTGTTTGACTGAGGTACAAGTATAGAAAGGACGTCTGACGAGAATATCTTGCTCTACTCACAGTTGCAAGTTCTAGGTATGATGCGTCAATGGTGACTAGAGTACATACAACACAAGAGAGATAGCTAAAAGCATTGCAAAGGGAAACACACTTTAAAGTTGTAAATCCTTATGCGGATGATACTTCCATTATGCAATAGACAGAACAGTCTTCTGCATGACCTGTATAAAAGGTAACCCATATTGACTAGCCTGGCCTTATATGTTTTCTTCTGGAGCAAACTTTGTACAATGTGGGCCACAGTGTAACCACCATATTATTTTTTAGAAACAGGCAAGGCGTCTTTGCCGTTGAAGTTCAACGTCGGAAGAAAGGATTATCTGGCAATCCAACAAATAAAACCAAACTTTAAAGTGAGTTTTCTGTTTTTTAACCAATATTTCGCACTATATCCAGTGCTTCATCAGGGTACAACTACAAGGACAAAAAGCTATGGCCATTTTTTTTCTTTTAAAAATTTTTGGCCATAGTTCTGAACGCAGTGCGAAATATTTGTAAACAGAAATAGAAAACTCAGTTTAAAGTTTAGTTTTATTTGCTGGATTCTTCGATAATCCCTTTTTTCCGGTGTTATTTTTTAGATATCAATTGAGTTAAGAAGATATTTCCATCAGTTATGTCCATTAAATTCATATAAAGCTTGAGGTAGCACCCTTCCATAAGAAAGACTATCCCCAAAAACGCTAGCATGTAGTTTCTAAAGCGCTCCTCTCCTTACACAACGTAGTTAAAGAATATTATACTTGGCAACATTGGTGATGTCTTTGCATTTATGGAAAACTAACGGTTAGGCCGATATACTTGTAAAAAATTTCCAAAAAATAGATTTTCTTAGTGCTGCTCAAGTAATATTCTCAAATAAGTAGTTCGTGAATTGAATGACAGTGATTTAAAAAATCAAAACGTGTACTATTTGTTTTATGAGCGCTGTTCTATTTTATAAACTTACAACTGTTATACAACTTCGAGGCATTTCATTGCCCTTAAAATAATTGCTGATTGAAGACACCGCAACATGTGGTTGTCGCCGCCTCACGTATACAATGTATTAAACCTTCTAAATTTTCAACAGGCGTTAAATAATAATAATAATAATAATAATACTAATAATAATGTCTTTATTAAAAAAAAAATAGAATGTAGAAATGCGCAATGTTTTTCAAATAGCCCCACAATAATAAATTGGGTGGCGTTATGTAGGGACTTTGTGGAGGCCACGGTACTCTCCTTAATGACCTATCAACCACAAAAGCAAATTCAGTCAAAACCTGCGATACAAAATTTTAGAAGCTAAACTAACGGAACCTTCTAGGTGTGAATACTTTATTACTTCAGAGTAAAGCTTCTCTGCGAATGAAAATACTATTATCGACAATCTATTACACTGCGCGGATATCGTTTAAATCGTGCACTATACTTACCGTGTATAAGCTGGACAACGCAATTTCTTTGCCTCTTCGTATTTTCCCGCTATCACAATAACATTCGGGGATTTCACGTTTTCCGAGCAATAACTTCAGCGGCGTTCGCTGGGCCGATCCAGTTGTGTTCGCAGTACCAACAGTAGCGCTATCCGAGGGGCTTTTCTGTCTTGATTTACAAGTGTAATTCGGCCGCAAGATCGGTGGTCTGGCAAACTCAATCTCACCGGCGCATTTACCGCAAACTACATTCGAAGATCAGAAGAGCCCGGCGTAGCAAGCGAAGCTTTCAGAAATTGTGACTGTTCACGCCGAGAATGACGCAATCGACTAGATATCCCGCGATAAATATAGAGTATATCCACTAAATATTTCGAGACCATGAACGGTAATAATCAAATGCATACCCAACTGCAGATATGCAACGAAGCGTGAGCGTTCGTGCATGAAGCTTCCATAAATGTGTGTACTGCGACACTATGTAAATCTTTGCGAGAAGGATTACTATGAAGCGACAGTATCGTGTCAGTATTCGTATAAATCTTCAATACATCGACTCTGTATTCTGTTGGTGTGATCTGTCACAGTAATTCTAATTTTGGCAAGCTAAACCATTATTGTTTTTGTTACAGAAGAATGAATATTTGTTAGTGGAAAATACGAGTATTCAATTCAGCAATTTAAGCACAGATTCTGATTTGACAAATTGCCCTTTAAGATATTTCATTCTTTTTGTAATACTTACAAATACATAACTTCCTCGTGATCAATTATTACAAATTATTTTATTTCAGTCATTGCTTTCTTATCAATTCTGCGCCGAGGGGAGCGTTGAATGAAATATATATATATTAAGGCATTTATTATTACGTATATAGGTTTTTCCCTTACTTTTAGTTATCGAAGAATGTAGGTATTAGAGCGAAATAACAAGACGAAACAAATATTGCATGCCATGAATGTTTTCTTCATATTAAAAGAAGAAAAATGCGATTTCTCTTGAAACAAGAATTTAATAATATTTTTCAATTATTTTTGTTTCAGATATTTATATTTTTTAGGCAGAATTTATATATGTATCTACCTGAAGTTAGTATAACTGAATCAAGTACTAAAGAAATTTGACTTTAAAGTTCAAATCTTTATGCCTGGATAGAAGAATTGCAAGGAACTACAAAGACATGTATCCAAGGACAAATTGCCCATAATGAAACTGTGAGCTAGTCCACAGATGGCGTTACTCAACGCCATCTGTATTTGCTGCCTAGATGCGAATCATCTAGAAGATGTAGTGCTCTCTAATTTTGACTTTTTCAAAACAATTTCTGAGCTGATAAGGATAGCAAAAGTACGTTCTGTAATATATTACAGGATTGTGCTGCACTTTGTTACTATTATGAGGGTTTCCAGGTGTTGGTAAAATACATATACAGCACTAATAAAAATAAAATGCACAAGATATACAGTAAAAACTTGACGTTTTGCCACTAATGTAAGTGGCTTCTTCACGAGCAAAAGGAGGTGTCTGGGGGATACCAGAAACCTGACTAGTCAGAAGGTTTTCACCTCTAGCGTGGTTAACTCGTCGAGTTACCGTGACCTTCTGGTATCCCCACCTCCTGAAGAAGCCACTTATATTAGTGGCGAAATCGTCGAGTGTTCTTGTGCATTTTGTGCATGCTGTTCTACTGCATAAATTTAAATATTACGGTTTCTCTCCTGCTCTGGTTGACCTGTTTTCCTCCTATCTTACAGGTAGGCAAGAGTATATTGAATATCGTGATACTCGATCTAACATGTTCTGCCCAACGTCTGGCTTACAACAGGGATCGAAGCTGGGGCCACTACTCTTCATTCTATTTATCAATAACACAGTTAGGCCACTTCGCTGTGAAGTCCTATTGTTTGCTGACGATATGTAAATATTTAGTAAATTATTCTCAATGGAGGACTGTCTTCTACTACAAAATGATTTATCCTATATTACAGAATGGTGTGGACACAATAACTAATAACTTAATATAGATAGATGCAAAGTTACCTATACTAGGAAACAGCACGCTGTTGATTATAACTATACCGTTATCAATGTAATACTTGAAAGATGTAGTGTCTATAGTTCATTTTCCCATATTGTGAACGCTGTACTCCAACCACGTCTACTTACTCCGCTCTGAGTTGTATAATATTGTGCTATATTGCATTCGCAATCATTAATTTCAATATTTCAGATATTTGGGTGTAAACCTGTTGGAAATGAAGAATTATTATTATTATTATGATTATTATCTTTTGTCATGGTTAGATGAATCGGGATGAATAATTCTACTGAATCTGGCCATGTAGTTGTATAGTATTTATGTTCCCTTAGAAGCATTGGTAATTATATATATATTTTTGTTTTCTATTTCTATGCAATAAAGTCATTTATTATTATTATTATTATTTTATTTGTATTTGTACTGTATATATATTAGTAACCATGACATGGTCAATACGCGGAAACCCTCATAATAGGTACTCGGGTCCTGGAAGCCTTCGATATCAATTTTATACTAACCACTATATTTGTGATGATTTTTGAGATATTCACTTATGCTTTCTGGGTTCAGTCTGAATTTTATCGTTCTGCTTAATATTGAAACATGGCTTACAATTATTATAAAAAGACAAAAAGGAACAGAAGAAGACTGTTCTCTGCTTAACTTTAGTTTCTTCCTAAGCGATGTCTTTCTACTATTTATCGAAGAAATTTTATTAATTAACTACCACTTAACGTGGTGTGAGAAGTGAGTTCTTTTAAAGTTGAAGCTGCTCGAAAACTGAAATTGTATCCCATATTTTTATTTCCTCCAATAAACTTTTGACTTGCAATGGTCGACAGATTAAACGAAAATATGCTTACCGATTCGAGAGAAACTGTTGCATTAGATGAAATACTATTTATTTTCAATGCTGAATTGGGTAGTCTCATGTGACCTGCAACAGAAACGGTTCGATAGGTGCGATAGTTGCGTATAATGGTGTAATGTCTCAAGCTCCTTGAATATACAGTTGAAAAACACGCAACATAACAAAACTTTTCAAACTTATACAATTTTTGTTTATTAGAAATGGAGAGGTATGTATAAGTTAGTATACTCATGGAAAGTAAAGATCGGACACTTTCAATACATTGTTCTATGGAAACTGTCCAATCTTTACTTTACATGTATATGTACATTCTTCCTTTTAATAAAGGTTCCTGGCAGAGAAATCGCCTCAGCTTTTCTCGCACAAGTATCTAGCTTTGGATTCACAGATTTGTAGACCAAGTTACACGTTTTCGTTCAATATCTGTGCCCAGTACCCTTTTTGGCTCAAGTCTTTGTTGTATTCCTTAAATTCCTCCAACCGTTTTGGGATTCTTAAAAAGTCTTACTCTATACCAAATTCTTCCTAGTGTTTGGCGCAGTTTTAGGTTTATTTTCGATTCATGATATGTAACTACTTTTTATGTGATGTCGAAAATTAGCAAAAACCCCCACATCGCCTTCATACAATGGACGTCTTTCGGTATTCCTTTGGGCGAAACACCTGGCGTAGCGCAAAAAGTTTTCACATTTTTGAAGAGTAGCCACGATTCATCCCCGGAGACTAGAACCTGCAGGAACGGAGTTTGCTCATTTCGCTGCAGTAAATCCGTGAAAATTGGGATGCATTTGGCTTTGTTGTTGTCCGAAAATTTATGGGGGCCCATTCAGTCAATTGCCAAGCCTTTAAGACGGCGAACAATGGTCGACTCGTCCACATTGAAGTCTTCGGCCAGCATTCTCGTTGTCAAGCTTTCATTCTCTTCCACGGCTGTCAAAAGGGCCTGAACATTGAAATTTGATGGTCGACCTTTTCCTTCTTCATCTGTGAGGTTTATATCGCCAGATTTGTACTTTTTGAACCGCCTTTCAACTTGGCTTTAGCTGATTGTTCCTTCGCCAAGAAGGTCATTGAGATCACGGAATGACTGTACTGAATTATAACCTTTGTCGAAGTGGTAGACCATAATACGGCAAATATGGATATGATTTTCGATATGCATCTTCACTAACTGATAATACAGGATTATTTTAATGGAAAAAAAATGAAGAAGACGTCAACTTCACGAGCGAAATATTTTATTGTTACACCAGTGCTGCTGTTTCTTGGTTCTATGTGCGCATTATCCGATTTTCTCTGAAAATGTCGTAAAATATGTTTTTCCGTTTCTTGTTTAAAGTAAAGTCTGACCCATTGTGTGTGATCGTCCCTGTCGGAGATGCAGTTTTCGATAGTATTGGTTCTAGCTTGGAATTTTAGTATGTGCACTGATTTGTGCGAGCAAGCACTTATCTCTGATATGTACTGCTTTATTATTGGAGCAGTTTGAAAGTCGTTACGCTAAACTATCCTCAGAATGTCCGTCGCTGCAAACAGTCAAGTTATTGCAGACGATTTGGTACAAGAGGTTTTAACTATTCACGAACTGGATATCAAAATATCTAGCTATATTTAGAGTTTATTGTAGCCAATCTCAAATTAAATGTTGCATATCCGAAATTTATAGAAGATAAAAATTAGCATATTTGCTGAATGAAGGAAAGCAGCGAATTGTCTATTCTGTTTTAGAATGAGCATACGCGGAAGTACGACATCATTAAGTACATCTGTTCCGAAGTTCACTATTACGCCAAAACGCTATGTATCTACAATGTAACGGCGAGTAGACACTACTTACTGAATGTAAGTGGGTAGAGCACAACATACTGACGTAACAGCAAACCAACAGCAACAACAACAACAAGTACGATTATGCAAATCGACTCCTTTTGAAACGCCCAGGATAATAAGCGACAAGAGAACGAAACAAACGAGCAACGACGGCAGATGTTTCGCGAAGGGATTTGATTGACTCGTAAAATTGCATAGAAGCCGTCGCCGTTAGATAAAAGAATATTATTTCCGTAGCGGTCATAAACCCGGCTCCAATTCGCAAGCAGTTTCGTATTTTCATTATGCAAATCACATCTTTTTTATGTTGAAGGTGGCCGTATTTTATGCAACAGGAGTACCGGGATAAGAAAACGGAAGCTATGTTTAGAAACTGGTAGATTGCGTTCTAATAAGGGCCGAAAACTGGAATAATAATTAAAATTTGGATTAAACGATTAAATTTATAATTAGATAGAACTTCACAAGTGTACTCACACTGGTAACGGCTTACTTCCACTCGGTAATCATTCTAAAAGATTGCATAACAAAAATTTATCGTATAATGGTTCAAGTTCGTTCGTAAATTTAGGGAAGAAAGTTGAAAAACTTTGGCTTGTTAGCGATTGTGAACCGGATTATTTTTCGAGGGCAACGAACTCTGTCAAGTTATATTTTAGGATAAAAATGAAAATTTGAATACCAATGTTTTCCCTAAATTCTAAATTGTTTCCACCCTGCAAACAAGTAATGTAACTTTGAGAAATTTATTTGTTTTGATGATTAGATTGGACAGAATACTTGAGGCAAAATGGAAAGGAAATACATATTTTTCATAATTATCAACTATATAGTTTGTAGTTTAAAACTACCATATTTATGAATCAGAAACTAGACCCAAATATGTCCCAAATGTTCTATTTTTTTTCTTTATGTGATTTTGTCAATTTCACAAAACTATTCTTTAATATCCTCAGTGACATAGAATAGCATTTACAAGAAATGTTATTAACATGTAACACGAAAAAAAATTAGTAATGTCTTTGGCCACCCTGTAGCTGAATACACTCCTGTACACGTCTAGACATCGATATCTGCTTGTGACACCTGGTTCCAAGCCACTTGAACTTCGTTGATTAACTGCACCAAAGTTTGTGGAGGATGGTGCAAAGTGAACAGTCCCCTCCCCGTGATATCCCACACATGTTTGATGGGGTTTAAATCCTGGAAACGGGGTGGCCACGGCAAAAAAGTCTTAAAAAGTCTATTGTTCGACGAGAAATATGGGAACGTGCATTGTCTTACTAAAAAAGGTGTGAACGGCCATTTATATAAGGTAGTAAAGTGGTTTGCAGGTCATCATCAACGTAACGCTCAGCTGTCATACTGCATCGAATAAACAGAAGTGGTGATCGACTACCATAAGCAATAGCCCCCCAAATAATTACTCCAACAGCTTTGTGTACATACATACCTCTCAAAAGCAAACCTACGACCATCGTGCATACCTGGGCAGAATCGCGATTCGTGGCTGAAGACAACATTATGCCATTCTCCTGTCCAATACTGCTGCCGTCTGCACCAGTTCGAGCATTGACGACAGTGGTCCACAGTCAAAGGAAGCACTAATCGTGGTCGGTATAAAAAAAGACTTAAATACGGTGATATAGCGTATGCATAGTAACAGATGCATCTTCTTTTTCAAACCATTCGTCAGCGATTTGACTCGTTGCAGCAAAACGGTCTCGTTTGCTAGTTGTCTGAAGCGCCTATCTTGGCGCACTGTGGTACGCCTCAGTTGACAAGTCGATCTTGTTCGTGTTCCTCTCCCTTCTTCTGTCTACACACGACACACATGCATTACCATCAGTGAAGCACAATTCACACGGCGGCTAATTACGCGATAGGATAAGCCAACATCTCGATAGGCAACAATTCTACCCCTGTCAAAGTCACTAACACGGTAATAATTTTGACGTCTTCGAACTCTCGGCACTTTTCTATATTACAAAGCTCTCATGAACATGGATCTCCTTGCAAAAAAAATATCCATAGCAAACGGTTGACATTCTGATCATAAATATAGTCATGTTGATGCCACAAAATCAAGTTGAACAAATTGCTCCTTCCAAGTGTAAGACTTCTAATGTCACTCAGTATATTAAGCAATTATGAATGTAAATATATAAACTAAATGAAACAAAGTGTGCTTGAGAGTTAATAGACGTATACAGGTACCGGCGCACTGCTATTGTCACCCGACACTGCACGAAACAAGTGCGGCAAGTAATTGGGAGGTAGGCGCGTACGATGTGCGGGTGTTTCTTTATCAGCCACTTCATCATCATATGCATCTTGGACGGACATTTAACGTTTGCAAGTATTATAAATAATGTGTTATAGTTAGTTACAGTTAGTTAAGTGAATAGATACTGCAGACTGCTCACAGTATATCGCGACAGTCACCCAGTAACTTCACGAGCTCGTGCAATATCGGAAATCGGGTGACCATAGAAGCCTGCCGGAACCGGTATATGTATATAGTTCCTATCGCTTAACGTGAGTATGCAACGAAAAACCAATTTTGGTCAGTCTAGGAGGATTTGCTACACGTATATTGACGGGCCCATGATTATTTATGCAAATAAATTGGGATTAATACGTTACGCCGCCCAGCTACGAACCATTGATAAATCAAATATTAATCTGTATAATTTGAAGAGAACTCGATTCGATTTCAAGCAATTTTAATTTCAAATTAGCAGCCTTATGGCCAATCGATAGAACGCTAAACGTGCTTGACTGATTTTATTTGAATTGCCTGGAGAACATATTACCTCTAAAATGTTAGTGTTACCTAAATTTAGGGAACCATTCTTGATTTTGTACTTGGTAATTTCGATGACAGGAAGCGGGTTTGAATAGGATATTCAATTTAATGCTTCGAGGAAGTTATTTGAATCTATTGAAATATGCCGGTTTTCGATAGAAAAATATTGAATTTCTCTGCGGATGACGATTTATTTAGAGCAGCACGTTTACACACGTTTTTGCATACGATTAAATTGGCAGCTATGACGCATGGTGTCACTTTCAATTAAAAACGTACACAAATGTTTATCAGACTTATATGGGATTTTGCTAAACGATCATTTTCCATCATTCGGATTATATTGATTATACTTTTCTAATACGAATTCTGATATTCCCATGACTACGCTCCCCTAAAGTTTTGTGCGTCAATTGCTCTAATTTACAAGTCTCCTTTTTTCTTGGTTAGTTTTCTTAACCCTTTAGCTCATATCAACAGTGCATAGTTAGTCTCAATTCTCTTCCTGATCATTAAATTCCTTACGCATCTCCTCAGTCTCAGCAATAGTGTACATTATTTTCACGTAATTCGTGTGAGGTTGAATGGCACCAACTAATCATTATCATTTTTCGATGATAAATTGAACAAAAGGTAAACGAGTGATACATAACCGTAATTGCGATAAAAGCTTTCATTTGAGGTATGACACCATGGGTAGTTCCATTCAAAATTTGTGAGGGTTACTAGTAAGTAGGAATATAGTTGTAAACGTTACAAATGTATTTCAACTGTCAAACTGTTTCCCTGTCGAATTAAAAGTAGAAGTATTTTGAAAAACATTTTTCCTTTTAGTTTCTGAAATATTTGAGGTGGGTTGTTTTCAGAAAATTTCAAAAAAGATCGTATATCTTGGAAATGAAGGAGAGAATTGCGGAAATCATTATGCCTTTGAAATTTATCTACAGATAAAACTATTTACGTGAGAAATAGAAACCGTTGATTATTGCTAGTAGTACTCTAGTACTGGAAGTAATTTAAGAACCAATAAGGATTAGTCTAGAGACTAATCCTTCTTGCTTATTGCTAGTAGTACTAGAGTACTACTAGCAATAGTACTACTACTAGCAATAGTAGTACTAATCCTTCTAGTAGTACTCTAGTACTACTAGCAATAAGCAAGTCTCTAGACTAATCCTTATTGGTTCTTAAATTACTTCCATAATGTTTTCAAAAGCATACTAGGGACTATTGTTCTTGTTAGAACATTTCTATCTGTCCAAAAGGCATTTCTGCATCGCTAATATAATATGCTATAAGCATTTATTTCATTTTTGGCTCCAGGAAGGTAGTTGCATTTATATATCTTAGTGACAGCATGTCACAATAAAGTTCTCCTTTAGATTCTAAAATTATTTCAGTACTGGTATGTAATGACGCTTGGGCCTCAATCACATAAGATTGAATTAAAAATCAATTTATTCTAAATCCTAAATAAATTGTAATGATAATTCTTCCGATTTGTAATTCAATCGCGTTTTATTTACAATATCTGAAATAAAAAGAAGCCTCTTCTTATTTGCGTTGTATTTTTCATTTGATTTTGGTTTGTATTTCCTGTTTTTGCTTACCTTTTTTACTTTCTTCTTTTATCCTTTCTATTTCTATTCTAAATTTCAGCACAAAACATTTGCGTTGTAGATGTTTAAAATTCATTTTGTTACTACGTCATGTAAGTCATGAATTTGCCACCTTTATCCACATATTTTGTCAGCATTTCGAGCAGATTATTGTTCTGTTCCTGCTAAAGATGATCTTCAGTTACATCTGAAATGAAGCCACTTCTTCACTTATTTTTAGTAGCATTTTTAGTAGTAGAATTGGACCAAATCCCTCACAAGAGTATTCACTACTGGAATACTATCCAGAAAGCTGTCACTAATAATGTATAATTCTACTTGTGATAAGTGCCTCTGATATAAATTTCCGTATAGCAAGAGCTTAATACAGAATTAAGTTAATTTTGTTAATTTTATGTAAAAATATTGCAAAACCAATAGCCTCAACGACATTCACCAATAAATTCATTTACTTGTTTGTTACTAACAATAATATGAATTACCAAACACAGAATTTTTGAAAAACTGACAATTTTATTCGCACCCAGTATTCTTACTCCTATCTGCTATTATATAGTCAAACGGTTTGGTCAAAGAAACAAATTTACCAATAATTGGATAGTATCCACCTGTAAATAAACGTTAACCATATTGCTTTTGTTTTTAGCAAACAGATTACTACAGTAATTAAACAGAAAGAGAATTCTCCGCTTCCTCTATAATGGCCCTATTTAAAGAACGAAAAACGAACTCGCAATAGGCGAGTAATTTCCATTTAGCGTCTCTGTTGCTTGAAATTAATGTCTCCTCAGTTCTGTATTCGTTTTTAATTGGCTACTATTAACCGAGCAGCTACTACTCTTTCGTAGATTTTGTTAATAGAATTTGTAATTTAAAATTTGATTTTCTAGCTGTGCAACCATACAATATACATATAAATACTGCCATAACACATACACAACTTAGGGAAGAGAGAGAGATAATTAAATTATGCAAGTTCAGGGATGATATTATCGCATACACCTTAAGAATGCGTAATAATTAAATTTAATGGTGAAAATAGCTGACAAAAAAATTGAATGGCAGCTCGGGAATGTTTAAATTAGGAGGGGATCAGAATGAAACAAGGGATAAGAAAACCTTTCAAAATGTTAGAAACAACGTCGTGTTAATGAGGGTGCATTCAAAAAGACAACTTCTTATCCACGGAAAATTCATTATGTGTAAGTTCTAGTAAAATATGAAAATAGGTCCGAAAATGGAAAACATATTTACAATTTATCCAACGAGAAAAAGTAGGGCGAATTGTTTTTTATTAAGTAAAACGGCTTTAGTTTTTATTTTAACTTTTTTTTGATTCTCCTTGATATTTTTTTCACATCATTGTATAGCAGACTTAAGTCTCAATATAATCTTTTGTTATCATTGTGGTATTCTACTTTATATTTGAAACAACCTTTATTAAATATTTTTCTAACTATTAAAGGGTCCCAAAGTGCACATACAGCAGTCACTGATAAAGGTGAAAAAATGTCGGAAATGCCAAAACAGAATAATGAAACTGGTAATAAATTTAATCAACCAAATTGCTGAGGGGCAAACTGCAAGTGTATAGCAGCTGTGATTTCATATAAGACTTCTTAACTTCAAATGATACAGAGTTAGCGGGCGGATGCCCGGCGCCTCCACCCAAAATGTGGTTTCTTTAATTAGTGTTGAGCTAATGACATGTCCGCTTCATAGCGACTAAATAGCAGTAATCTTAGTAATATTGTGAGCTGTACCTACCTTATTATCACCGTAATCTAATCGGAGGTAAAAAACAAACAATCTGCAACATATAAAACCTCCAATCAATTCGTTACTAGTTTTTCCTATGTTTGTAGAGGCTTCGAACCAAATCGTGCTGCCTTAAGGAGGAGTGTTCCGCTGAGATCGATATGTGATCACGGGGTTTACGAGTTAGATGGCGAATGCCGTAGGAAACAGACCGCGATTTTCTCGCAGAACAAGATATGTACAGGAAGAAGCAACAATTGATTAACATTGTAAAATGGATTTGTGACAATGAAGTACCTTTCTAGTAGTTCGCGACTCGATGCGTTAACTATTACACAAGATTTTCTTTTGTACCTTAACGAAAACCTAGGCCACATGAGAACCTCATTATACTTGGCTTCTTGATTAGGCTTTCCATTTTGTACATTCCAGTTGAACATACATACATTGTACCAGGTAAATTTTCCAGGAGAATGAACAGTCCTATTAACTGGTCATACACAACACCACACCAAACATTGACACTGATCTGCGTTGAAAATTAGATTCTACTGTGGCATGGGTATTCTCATCCGCCCAGACATGTATGTTACGGCTATTGTTTATTCCATCTCTTGTAAAGTGTGCTTCAGCAGTGAACATTATAAAGCGAAAGCGCTGCAGATTTTAAGTTAACGAGTTACAAAAGTGTAAACGGTTCGCATAATCATGTGGTTCTAAGTGTTGCACACACTCTCCATACCATGGAATGTGAAAACTTAACTTGGCTAGCTAGACGTCTTATACTAGAACGCGGACGGCGTCCTACTCCATTAAGGACACTATCCTCTTCTTCAATGTTACGATTTCTTTCGGATAAAGTGCGAACACCGAGAAGCATGCCACTTTCTCGCCTTGTTCGATATATTCCACTAAATATCTTGGAACGTAGAGTACTATGATTACGATACCGACAGTAATATTCGGCAGCAGCAGCTTTCGCATTACCATTACTAACCCCCAGAATAAACACCATATGGCCCAGCCATATTCCTCAGAGGAGAACTTGTAAGCTATCGCAATGTACCCTACAGACAAAAACAGTATTATTATTATTATCATTATTATTATTATTAAATGTCTAGCTCACAATTTACTGTAAAGCGTCTCGAAAATTTGATATATCTCCATAATTATGGATGTCATTCCATTACTGTACTTACGATTTTTACACCCTGTACAATTTGGATTCATAACTAAGCCAATTATACAATTCATCACTGTGAGCTCCCGTCGTCCACTCCTCCCAAGAACTACTAATCTACAAAAGAATTTCTATGAAAATATAGATAGGTACTTACTTCAGTTCTTTCTAAGAAATTCTTTCTTCTTCTGCAAACTCATTTTCAAGTTAAACTACATTACTCTGTACAAAGTTAGCAAAAAAAATCCCCGAAACATCAATATCGAATCCAATCATATTAGAAGTAAACTAGTTCGAAATGAATCCGAAAATTTAGTGTATACTATCTTGCTTATGTCGATATCGTGATGCCGTTACAGGTATTGATTTTGAAGAAGCATGCATTTTACCGCACCGGACCTAGGAATGCCAATTTCAGTACGGGGAATGCCGGGAAGTTGTGGAAATGTGTCAGAACTGCAGTGAGCATGCAGCTGGGAATAAAAATGAACAGCTCAATCGATGCTCGAGTCTTTGAATAGCAATGATAGATGAAAAAATGCAATCAATCCGGTCAGTGTAGCTATACAATATGGCATTCGTGTTTGCAATGTACTGTTCTCTTTATATCGGGTGATACCTACAAATTTACTGTGTGAAATACTGCGAAACTTGATAACAATTGCAATTCAATTTGAAAAGCAAATACGGTTAGGCTCAATTGAAATGGTAAAGATTGTTTTGGCAATAACGCTAAATGAGATTCTACGATACCCTATTATTTACTTAATTTACACTATTTTTCGTAATTTTACTTAATCTTAAATTTCTAAATAGTGTTTGACGTCAAGTGGAATTAATAAAATTGCGATCTTTATGAGCTTACTAGAAAATAATGTTTTTAAATAGACAATTCAACCAGTTCCTTCCTGACGCTGTAACCAATTTCATATATGCTTTTTTGGAAACCTACTACAAGTAGAACGGAATTGATTTTGATGCTTTAACAGACACAAAAACGTTCGGAATGTATGAGGGAGTTAACATCAAAAGCAACTATCTCCTCTCATAGCAACTTTTGGATAATGGCAAGCAAAAATCGTAATAACACACTTAAAATACTTTGTGTGTCGCAGTTTTAGAATACGCGGTTATTTAGGACTAGCTTATGTATTTCAATTAAATTTAATACACGTATTTACTTTAAATATTATATATTAAACAGCCTCTTCACAAATTTAAATTTTGGAGATAGTTGAGATTGATTCTAAGTAAAGGAGATACATAGACCGTTTTGTTTCCAAATGTTATTAATTTCATATGTATTGTATATATTAGCAGAATTTCGTATTTGATGTTTAGCTAGGATGAGGATTTGAATTCGGCCGCTTTTTTAATTTGGTTCTTCAAAATAATAAATTGAATTTTTTTTGAATAAATTTTTAAAGACCAGTAGACAAAGTGTGTTGTAATACGAGGACGTATTTTTATGTTATCTACCTAGCCATAAAATGAAGCACATAGGAGAAGAAATAAAATATTTTTCAACATCTGTAACTCCCTTCCACACTAATACCCTTATTCCATCTTTTCTCCAGTTGCCTCATGCTTCCCAAGATATTCTTCAACAGCTTCTTTGAGTTCTTCATCATAAGCAAAACACTTTCCCCTGAGATGGTTTTTTATATTTTTGAATAAGAAAAAGTCTGACGGGGCTAGGTCGGGGCTATAAAGTAGATTGATTATCTGCTGAACTTTGTTTGCCTTATGAACCCGACAATTGCCGTGCAGCAACAAGTTTTTTTGTGGATAAGCATGCGGAAGTTTTTCCTCCAGAGCAGTTTTTAAATTTTTCATTTCCGTAGGCTTCTCCATTTATGGTAGAACCTCTCGGCATATATTCAATAAGCAAGACTCCTTCAGCATCCCAGAAAACTGTTGCCATCGGTTTCTTTTTTCCAAAAAATTGTGTCTTTGCCTTTTCTGGTAGTGGAGAGCCCTTATGAACCCACTGCATGGATTCATGTTTAGTAGTAGGGTCCCAGTAATATACCTAAGTCTCATCCGCGGTGATAATTCGAGATAAAAATGTTTTGTCCCTCTCCAACTCCACCAAATTTTCTTGACAAACTTCTTTTCTGTACAGTTTTTGTTCAGTAGTAAGTAGTAGTAAGTATCTGAGTATCCACTGTGCAGACACCTTCTTAATACCTAAATCGTCATGCAAAATTTTGAGAACACTTGTTCCGGATATACAGACTTCATTGGCAATGACAGAAATCTTTACACTCCGATCTTTCAGTACCAAAATTTCGACTTTTCGCAGCTTCGAACGGATCGTCCGGACTTTGGATCAGCATTGATTGATTCTCGGCCCCATCGAAAGAGTTTAGACCAATATTTTACTTGGAAATAGGATGGTGTATCTTCCCCATATATGTACAACAACCATTCGTTCATGAATTTCTTTTGAACTATTGCCTTCTTTTGTCAGGAACTTTACATATGTTCAACCTTAGTTTTACTCATTTTATCGAGAAATAGACCGTCTCAAATCTCTATAAACAGTATAATCTAAACACTAAACTTAGCACATGTACTTTTAACAGTGACAGCAATTTTTCTATTATTCGTCACTCATTTTCTTTCTGAATTTGGTTTTCTGTAGTTTCCCAAATCCCACGGCAAATGCGGAAAGATAACATCTTAAGTCGGTCTACAGCCGCAGGCGTAATAATAACTCATGGTCAGCCGATGCCCCCTGTAATTGGCGCAAGCTGTTGGGGGATGCTAAGGCATGAATTATTATTATTATTATTATTATTATTATTTGTTTCATGCCTAGGTAAGTGTTATTATTTTAATAACTCAGTATTGATTAATCACTGATTTAAACAACAAACTGCGTATTTCTATTGGTTGAAGCGGACACAGACGTTTTTCTTCCTAAAATGCAAGAGAATATAGCAGTGTTTGATTCTCAGGCGCAACTTTAAATATCAATCTATTGAGGAAAGCATATTACTCCATTATAACCTGATTTTCGCAAAAAATGGAGATAGTCGCCTTTGATACTAGCCCCCTCATATGGAAGTATAACTCGTTTATTATTACTATCCTTATTGTGGGAATTCTTTTGGCTACACCTGTATAATTCTCCAGCAAATTTATTCATATTCCACGACTTGCTTAAGTACACAAAACACACGCCTCAAAGATTTTAGCCTAATAGAAATATTTGATTCCTTACGTAAACTTTTTCTTGAATTCAGTATACAAAAGAAAAGAATCCAAAGTACACCTTGCTAAGCTACAAAACAACGAGTTTATTACCATTTCACAACAATGTGAGGATATGCATGCGTCCCCCATATATACTCGACAACGTTATTAGGATTCAAAGCGGCATATCCTTCTAGCCGGATCAAGGAACTATTTCCCGCTTAACCACGTGACGGATATCCGGTCTGGTATACACTGGTCGATAAAACAACCGCTGCTGATTATGCAAATGCCAAAATGGAGAATAAATAATGGCTTCGTTAATGCCTCTATTCCATCTTAAATAAAATATTAGTTACGAAAGCAAAGTTTCGGTAATATGATATTGGTGTAAGTTCCTGGATGAATCCTGCCGAGTGATAATTACAACATAAATAAACCATTGGTTATTACGTATTTACACTGTGATGGAGTTGAAGACATCGTGCAATAAATCCATTACTTTCTGTTAAAATTATATATCCTATTTATATAGTGATTTAGTGTTTGAGTGTAACTTTCTGCTTGGATATAAGATATTATTGTACTTCTTCCTTCAAGTGTCTTTTTAAAAATGGAATTACTGTTACCAAGGAAAGAAAAGAAATGGGCAGAATGGAAGAAATTGATAAAAGAAAAACAAAAGTACTTTCCTTTATTAAAAAAGAAATTTCATAAAGCCTTCCTTTTCAGTTTCCACTGTGATCATATGGAAGTTAAAATAAAATCAACAGTGAAGGGTGGCACTACAAAGGCTCTCATTCTTTTTCCCTTTATAAAGTTTCATCCTTCAGTAATAAGAATATTCAGAGGTTTTAGCTTACGTGCGTATTCTTAGATAGAAAACACATAACGTAAATAGAAAGCTGTTTATTTTTACAGGGAAAACGCGATAATATGTATAAATATAATATATGTATGCGTTACAAAAGAAAACCCCGAGGCGAAGTATTGAAAAAATGTTCGAGTAAAATATCTCAATGGTTCGAAATCAATATTTGCAATATAGAAACATTATATTTTGTATAATATGCATGTTCAAGGTCTTTATACGAGTCGTGTAAAATATTTACCTTGAAAATGATCATCTTATTCAACGAGTCATTATATGTACATATCTAACAAATTGTTCGTAGACAGAGATTACTTACAAGGAAACACAGGCAAGCGATGGTGACTAATGAAATCTGATGGGTTTATAGTCTGATGCATTGTAAGAACGATAAATTTATTAGCTGCTAATTCGCCCGCTTTCTGGGTACCATGTCATGGCTTGTAAAATATATACCGCACAAAAAATAAAATGCGCAAGATTTATGTACAATAAAAAACTCGACGGTTTGCCAGTAATGTTTGCGGCTTCTTCAGAAGCAAGGAGTGTCTGGGGTCAAGGTCACGGTAACTCGACGTGTCAACCACGCTATGGGGAAGAGGGGATGCCGATAAACAACAATTCGAAGAGAAAAATTATTGACCTATTACCTTTCAGTAGCGTGGGGTACCTTACTTTTTCGTGTCCGAATCCCCATTAAACTTTATCAGTTCAGTGCAGTACATTGTCTCTGGCAAGCCATAAATCTTTGAGGGAGCAGGGGTTCAGACAGTTCTTGCACACCAGGATATGCTCCATGGTTTCTGTCTTCCCACAGTTGTATATAGTGTCGGTTCCGTCCGTAATCCCCCATCTCGCCAGGGTAGTCTTGGTCAGGGCGACTCTCATTTTGGGACCATCAAGAGTCTTCCAAATTTTTGCAGTCCAACTGAGAACCTGGTGAAGGTTCTTGATTGGGACTGTGCTCACAAATCCTTTGCGTGATTTGAGGCGCTACACTAGTTCTGGTTCTTGGAAAATGGGTCGGCGGCTCTCGAAGGTTTGCTTGAACCACTTGCCTGTCTTTCCTTGTTAGTTGCAGTGGATTGGTTATATAGATTGATTATTAGATCTGAAAAATTTGGACTTAACCCAAACGTACGTGAATTAACTTTTTGATCAATTGTCACTAAAATGTATACGATTTAAGCGAATAGCCTGACACACACTCCAACAACCACAAGGAATAGTAATAGTTGAATATGGAGACAATGAAAGGTTTGGCGTTCAGTTTAGATATCATTTTTTTGGTCTTCTATTGCACAACCTTCTTAAGGGGTATCACAAAAGTATGTAGAGTGAAATTGTAAAATTGTTGGTACAAAATTGCCAATTCCAGCTAATATTGTCAGGTCTGCTCAAACATTAATGCTATCGCTGAAAGTATCACAAATTTGTCAAGTTTCTGCCTATTCCAAGATATTTACAGCAACTAGGAATCTCACAGATTCACCTTTATCACATTCCGCCTATATTTAGAGTGCAACTGTCACAAGAATTGTTGAAGCTGGCTGGTCATGAACAATGCTAAACTATCGTCTATTTGGGGCTGGAAATACTGCTCAAGTAATCTAGACTCCTTTAGAAAGTTATTATTAGCCATGAAGTAGACTTCGAAGATATTAGGCAGAACTATCACACTATGAATATAATAAACAATTATGCATGTTTATGTATATGGCAACATTTTTTTGGAACAATTAAAATAGTTAATGTCAAAGCTGACAACCCATAAAAAATTCTCGCTAGTGAGGGGTCCTATGGACATTACTTGCTTGTAGTATGCTTTTGTATGCCATGTTTTGAATGGCCAAGAAATAGTAAAACATTTCTAAATCATTATCTTAATAAAATAACTGTATGGTCTGATATATGAGAAAGTAATCTTTTTATAATGAAACTGAAGACAACTATGTGTACCTGTGCCAAAAATCTTATAGGACAAACCAGCGACTATTCCTTCGCAAGCTTAATCCAGGTGACTAATACTTTTGCAATTGTAACAATATATTTACTCGAAAAAGTAGAAGTAGAATTACCTTTCTCTACTTTAAAATCTATATGAAGTGTGATTGTTATCAACGAAGAAAATGTCGGTTCGTGTTTTAGAATATTGCTGCCCATCCTGTGCGAACTTTGAAAACGAACAAGGTACAATCAATCAAGTTACCTTGTATAGCAACAAGTAAACAATGCAATGTCGAGCATAAAGCCAATTTATCATAGGTTCTATAGTTACAATTAGATACGATAACCATCGATAGTTTCAAATAGGTAACAATACCATTGTCGGTCGAGATATAGTTAAAGAGATACGTGTGTTGCGCATGTCATCAATTAACTGAGTTTTTGATTATACAAACAATGTCCTAAAATGTCATACTAGAGCAAAATTATACACTAATGAATCATGACTCATAATTACAGTGTTAAGACCGGAAGTGTTAAGTGCATTAGGCAAGATTTATAGTTACCTGGGAATGCTCAAATTACAATTATGCTTTGTCTAATTAGAGCAATGTTCTCGAATTAATTTTAAAGAACTTTTTCCATCCAAAAACGATATTGATTGTACCCAGTATGATTGCTGTACCTTTGACAAATTTGCATTAGACATTTTTCCTAGTTATATTCGTTTTAACTGGTCGGTTGTCACTTAGATTCTAGAAAGCTTACTAAGCCGACGTCGTATACCTTTGATAAGGATGCAATTACCTGTGAAAATTTAGTAAGTAATCATGGCTTGCTTCTTCTCATAAAAAATATCTCTTGCGGTGAGTTTCCTCGATTTGGTGAAGGGTGGGGGAATCTTCAGTGCCACTAATGAATCCTCTGTAATGAGCGATGTTGAACAGCTCAAGACTAACTAAGCCTGATAAAGATTTTAATAGTGTGTACCACAGCTCCTCGTACACTTCAGTTCTCGACCACTAAATAATTAATCATTATCTGATATCTCGTCAACGTCTTGTCAATGTTTTGTCAACGTCTTGTCAATGTTTTGTCAACGCCATCTATTTGATTTTATGTTTTGGACTCGTCTAACAATTAGAGTTACTTATCCAATATTCTGCCAGTTGCTTCAGCGACTTGTAGCAGGTTTGGGAATCAAACACGAATACCTGTACTGAAAGAGATTTCAATTTTTATTCATATATGTACTTCAAAGCTACTATAGAGAAAGGAGACGGATTCCTTAAGTTCTTCTTCTGTTCTTTTCCTTCAAGTTGCTTTGACCGAACCTTCGACCGTTTTCATGCACGCATAAGCCAGCAGAAAATTGTTCACCGCAGCCATCAAGCCTGAGCATTTGGTGCCACACCACTAGAGGTCACCACACTGTATGCATTAGTAAACGAAAGAATAGTAATATAAGATTGCTTTTAATATCAACTCTGGCGAAAATAATGCCAAGAATGGCAGCAAACATCTATGCAGTCTCTATCGAGACACCGAAGCGACACTAACAATAAAAGGAAAGTCAATCAAAAATCAAAACGGAATAAATGGAATTGTAATTTATTCTTGTTTTATTGACATTCGCAGGAGTTTAATAGCAGAGTAAAGAAATAAAGAACTTAATGAAAATCCATTTTTAATGTAATCTAGATAGAATAGCGAACTTGAAAATGCTCTAAATTCCACCGTGTATCACGTTCAGCAATAGCTAAATCAATTTCGAAGCTCATCTATCACACTCATGTTCGTTAAATCTTTAAATTCAGTGATAACTAGAACGCTAGCGGCAGCTGATGTTTATATATGATGCAAGAATATACTCAAGAAATCGATACTAATAGTGAATCAATATTGGAGGTACAGAAACTCGGACGAACTTTATAGCAATTTATCTAGCTACAATAATTCGTATACAATAATCGTACAATATCATATTTAATCCAGAATGAAAATCCCCATTCAATACCGACCAAATGTATATTTAATTCGTACATATCGGGTCTTATAGAATAACAATTGCTGAAAATTATGTTTTCATTTTCATGCGCTCCACCGATTATTCGAACCGCTTTAGTGGACCCCGATGATATAAAAGTTATTGCTACGGATTGGGCACCGGGATAAATCCATGCGACAATCGATCCTGAATACTTCCGAAGTGAATTAATCTACCGAAGTTGCTTTTAATTTTATTTTATTCAGCCGAGATAAATAAAAAGATTTCGAAATTAATTTCAGCGTTTTTGAAACGCCCGAAGATAATTGTACAAAATCGATGAAAATGAAATTAGTTAACTCGTTGGAATAAGGAACCGCGATACGGAAAGAAATATGAAATAGAGGTTAGAGTATAAGGATAATACAGGCTGTGTTATCAACAAACGATATTTTAAATTGAAATTTAGTACTGAAGATCATCTATATAGGTTTGATTTATATGCTTGAGTAATGCTTTTTCTGTAATTTACTGTGCTCAAGTAGTAATAAATCTTAGAAAATGTTTTTGCCCAATATTATACGCAAAATGTAATTTCAACCGAAAAATTTGCAGATAGAGAAAGAGGTTTGTAATTTAGCATAGCTGTAGAGAAACAGTTACAATTTTTTAGGTAATCCATTAGGGTCCCTAGTATGTATCTCCAGATAAGGGTAACCACAAAGAAAATCTTGACTTCTTAGTGCATCATCTAAAATGAAATATATTTTTTCTTTAAACTTATTTTTATTTCTCTACATAGTCTCCTTGTAGGCCTACATACTTCTCCCAGCGATGCCTCCATCTCTTTAACCCCTCCAAATAGTACTCGGTGTCTTTCTCTGCAACATAATTGTTTGCGTAGTGGATGGCCTCCTTATTTGAGGAAAATCTGTGTCCTCCGAGCACAGTTCAAACCGTAATTCGTGGATTTTCACCATGGCAACTGCTGAGGTGTGAGACACCGTATTGTCCTGGTGAAACAGATTTTTTTTCAACAAATGTGGCCGTTTTTCCGCAAATTCTGCCTTTAGCTTGTCAAGGAATGATATGTAGTATACTCCTGCAATGGTTATTCCTGTTTGAAGATAATTGATTAAGATAACCCCACGACTATCCCAAAAAACAGTCGCCATCACTTTTCTACCACAAAAAGCAGTTTTTGCCTTTTTTGGAACCGATTCTCCCTTCGCAGTCCACCTTTTTGACTGTATTTTTGTTTCGGGTGTATAATGGTGTCACGTTTCATCTACAGTAATTAATCGAAAGTTGCAGTCTTCTCATGCCTAAATGTTGATTCAATATGAGACAAACATGTTCTTTGTTCATATTTATACTCTCTGCTATATGTCTCACTTTAATTCGGAGGTCGTTCAGCACCATTTGGTGAACTATAACAATATTATCGTCAGTGGTTGCAGCTCTTGTTGTTGTTGTTAATGTTGTATAGATTTAAATAAGCTCGAACCTGGAAGTTAGGGATTTTCTCTAAACCTTTAAATAAGGCAAGGAGCAAACTGATGGTTTGGAGAACTGAAAAATTAGAATGGTTAGGATTTCGTTTTTATGAACGGGAACGATATTTGCAATATAGGACAAAATATAGAGACAAGAAAGTTTTATTAATTGAACACATCCATAGGCATTGCTTTTGAATTCACCAATATATTTACATACCTACTGCAGGTGAATGAACAATCACGCCAGAATTTTATAAAATTAAGCTCTTGAATAGGATTTTTGCCATGTTTTTTTCTAGTCCTTGAACAGAATTGTTAGAGCTTGACAAAAAAATACGTTGATATAAGGAGCATTAGTGTTATGATTATAAATTTACATATCAAAATATCTTAAATTGTCCACTATATTGTAAACATAATCCTATATATCACTGAATTTCTTTGCCTGTAGATAATTTTGTTGATAGGCATGGCTAGTTATTTATTTATAATTTGACACTAAATAAATGTCAATTTTATTCCACTGAAGAAGTTGTTACGAAAACCAGATTATATATATTGTAAAGGTTTTGGAATAAATTTGACTTTTGTTCGAATTGCAAGTGTTATCATTGACCTAACAAGTGGAAAAACTATCTGAATAATAAGATTGTTTAATATATAATTTTTTAATTCCCTCTACTTAACTGCAATGGAGTGCTTATACCAACAATGTGGAATCTGTAGTAGTTTTCTCTAGGTAAAGCTATAGCGATACACAAAAGCAATTAATATGTATTCAGTATTCAATAAATTAAACACGCCTATGATTAATATTATATATGTACCTGGACATAGAACAATCAATATACGAATGCAATGCGTGCCGCTGAATGTGATCGTACAGCCATATCTGTAGAAGCAGTACTCTGTAAATAAGCAACCATTCACACATTATAAATAACAGACATACATACATACATATACAGGGCTTCCACGGCCGAGTGGGACATAGAGCGATTTATGTATTCTCGGTTTTCAGTAAATATTATCTTCCTAATACTACTTCATCCAAATTTAAGTGCCGCATATTATAACTGGTCTAACAATGAACATTTCCACAATCATAGTACAAAGAAAGTCATTTTAAAAAAGCCAGAAAATTATTATGTTTAAATCTATTGCACGTGAATTTCCAATAAGGCTTTTGACAGGAGCAGTAGGTTTAAAAATAATAATACTCTGGCTTAAAATGACTTTCTCTGTACTATGATTGTGGAAATGTTCATTGTTGGCCCAGTTATAATATGCGGCACTTACATTTGGATAAAGTAGTACCTATTAAGGAGATAAAATTCACCGAAAACCAATTTTATGTATTCTCCCTATGTCCCGCTCGTCCGTGGAAACCCTGTATACAGTTTCTCTGTGCTCTATCTTGATAATTCGTAAAGGTATTTGAAAGGATATTCATTGATTGCAACGCATTCATGGAAGCTCTGGTCATCAATTTGTCTAGAGTACAAATGTATCGAATGAAATAAGATTCCTAAGTAACACTATGGTGTTGTAGGAAGCTCAAGCAACTAATAGAATATGGCAGAATTAAGGAAGCCACGGAGGGGTCTAAGAAATCAATTTCACTAACTTGTAAGTAGAAAATAATTCCGATTAGCTGCTTCTAAACCCACTAGCGACACTGAAGTCTTTTCTTTTTCTAGATGTGATCTGGCTATTCGACACCTACCTTAAGGTAGTAATTAGAGATGTGTAACAAAGCGGCTTAGTGCCCCCCAGAACTCGATGGGCCTTCTTCATGTGACAAAGCTGCAAAATGGTCTTAAAAATAATGCCTTTTCTCTTAGCAATACCATCCTAAAAGGAAAGGTGTTAATTTACTTCAACTAAGCGAAATACTTAATCCGTAACCAGAAACTGAACTAGATCAAAAAAGGGAACAATGACTTTCTGGATATGTCGTCGGCAGTCATCTTTATCTGGCATCACCGACCGCTTAATTTTCAACAAATACCAACCTCTCAAAAGCGGTATACTCATTTTTAATGAACTTTTCGGGGGATTAAAAAGAGTAAAAAGAATTAAGCACCTATAACTGTGCAGATAATGGGTTCACTCCCAAACAGCGGACCAATATGTAATTTGTTGGGCAGATATCTTGTATTGCCGTTCAGGTAAGCAAACTAATGGGCATGAGCTGGTCATGCGTTATTATTAATGTGTGGAATTTGGGAAACTGAAAAACCAAATTTAGAAAGAACTTATGGGGTTGGAACCTAGTATCGCCGGATTATGAAGCGAGCACACTAGGCAAAAAGTTGGAAACGGATAGAATTTGTATATGTTAAATATCGAGAATATGAACAATAGGGTGCGAATTTCTATAATATTTTAAAGTTCATACTATAGCAAAAAGTTAATCAAATTATAATTTTTACTGGAACTAACAGAATGTAAATTTTGTTTAGATATTTTTGAGGGGTATTGTATACTACGCCAAACTTTATTATGTAGAGGAATTTAGCTAGCTACACACAATAAATTTAAAAATTGACTTAAAAAATAAAAAAATATGTGCAAAAGAGTTTAATCTACAAACCAACAGAGAATCAGTTGCATCTCCAGTTACTGAATACACGTATGTACATTCACCTAGTCTCATTTTATAGATAAAAACACAAATTTTCGTTTTGACAATGGCTCTCCATGTTTTCATTGAAAAAGAAATAAAGGGCAACAGCTTTCAATATTCGTATAACCGTGGAAATAGAATTGTATTGAGTTTTCACTTTATTAAACATTTCGGAAATGTATTCATGTTGAACGGCTCAGTACAATAGCATACATCTTTTATTATTGCTTACGAGATTCGAATTGGAATTTAATTTTTTTTTTCACTTAGGTGACTGGAATAGTTATATGTATGTACTACTCAGGTTTCCAAAGCTGTTACGCAGTAATACATATTTTATGAAGCTTCGGAACGATGCTTAGCAACTTTTGATGTCACTTATATTTAATCTTTATTGAAATTTTCTTGTGTAAATGCTTTTCCGACTAAAACAATTATCATTCTTTATACCTATCTGTACCTTTATTAATTATAATTATTAGAAAATATAAATTTTGCAAGTTCATGAGACCACTGAGTTAAATTTTATACAATTTTATGTATATACTGTATACTGATACCTCAGGACTAAACAAAAATCTCGTCTTACAGAGAAGCCAAATAATTGGTTCATTATCTCTTTTAGAAGATGTATAAAAGAAAATAACTTTCTAAATGACTTATACTTATGTTCCACCACCTGCATTTCCTAATTAATATAGGAATTGATATAAGTAAGCTTCAGTAGACATAATTGACAATTTTGTTCAATTACACACCTGACAAAACATTAATCATTAAATAGATTCTACTCATTGATATATAAATTGCTTTATTAGTAAAATTATATGTTTATTTATTTATTTATTTTTATTTATTTATTTGGTACTTACAGAAAAACTTTCTAAATAGTACAGTCCTAATAACTTAAAACTAAATATTTATAGTGCAAGAGTAAATCAAAAACTAAAAAAAAACCAATTACCAGATAATTACAGAAGAAAACAATACAGCACATTTACAAATGCAAACAGAAATCATAATTCTGACAGACTGCTTGCAATGCGACTTGTGAAGCAAGCGAAAGAAGTATAAAATATATCAATATCTTCCAATGAATTGAGATAACGTAGCATTCTATGTAAGGGGTTATTTTGGCCGTAGAGTGTTCTATGAAAAGGAATGTGAAAAGTAGTCAAAACACGGGAGTTGAATGCTGGTACTCGTAAATTTATAGTACCTACCAGTGGCGGAGAATCAATGTAATTGTGTAATAACCGGTAGCCAAACTTTAAACATAGTAGGCGTCTACGGGACTCAAGTGAATCAATACCCAAAAGATGAAGTCTTTCTGTGTATTCATAGAGATCTTTATTAATATGTAATTTATATAATATGAAGTTTACCATTTTTCTTTGAATACTTTCAATTCTGCTAATATGTGTAACATAGTATGGTGACCAAACTATGCAGCAGTACTCCAGGATAAATCTTACTAACGAATTGAATAGTGTAACAATTGCCATGATATTAGTGAAGTCTGCGCATGTCCTTTTGATAAAGTCACATAGACGTAAGGATCGGTTTGTAATTGCATCGATGTGGGGAGTGAAGGTTAGTAAATTATCGAAAACTACGCCTAAGTCAGTTATTTGTGTCACTCGTTGCAATGTGTTATTATCCAGTCGGTAGTTAGTAATCTTTTAGTAGATAGTAAAGGAATCGAGGAGAAGTTCCAATATTTCAACGTCCGCCTTGAAACTTTGGACGAATGGTGCCATCAATGCTCTCGTTATCCACCTGAATGCCATATTTAGCTTTCAAACTCTTCACCTCATCTGGAAGAGGGCAGATGTCGTGGGCAGCGTGGAAAACATAGCAAACTTCCTGGGAGCTAGAAGCCGATAAGTCTTCTTTCAAACCCTTACAAGGTAGCCGAAGTCACTATTCTATCAAATCAAAATAAATCCCCAAGTACCCGCTTGGTGATTTATGCAGACGTCACTGCCATTTACACCTCGTCCAGCAGTGAAGGACTGATATGCAGGCGTCTCCAGCAATCTGCAACATTTGTGAATGGGCCACCAGGTAAAGGCTAAGCATTAACGCACCCATATGCGAGGCTATCCGCTTCTCGCGAAAGCAAAATCCACGCCCAATAAACATGGTGGTTTGGAGGAATAGAATTATGTAGCAAAAGGAAGAGAAATGCCTTGGTATGATAAGACTGACGTTCAGTGAACATTTTAAAGAGGTCATCTCAAAATTTCTACGAGCGAGAGGCGTTCTGGCTCTCCTATTCTGCTGGAAAAAGTCATTTAATTGAGAATGGCGCCCTAACTTGGTCCAGTGCTTGTCCTAGTAAAAAAAGCGACTCAACATGTTCCAGAACAGGGTGCTGCGAATCATTGTGACAGCATCATAATTTTTCAGCAATGCTGAAATACACCGGTCCTTCAGTATACCCCCGCTGACACTACGCTACGGTGCTGGTCAGACAAACTTTAGAGGGGGCTATACCATCAAAGAATCCGTTCGTCCGGCTCCTTGGGGGGTTAGATCCTGACAAATCTCTTTCTCGTGTTAGGGCACGACGTATCCCCGAGACAAATGACTGAATGTCAGCCAAAACTACCACCACTGATGGACTCAGACTAAAGAGTCCATCAGCCATGAAACAAAAGAGTGAAGATGTCAATCAAATTATAGAATAATTGCTCTCACTGTTAGAAGTATATATCCTAAGTTGTGTTTAGTTTGTGCTGTTTATAGAGATGTGAGGCCGTCTATTTCTCGATAAAATGAGGGAAACTAAGACTGAACATCCCAGTGTAATAAAGTTCCTGACAAAAGAAAGCAATGGTCCAAAAGTAATTAACGAAAGAATCGTTGCTGTATATGGGAAAGATACACCATCTTATTTCCAAGTAAAATATTAGTCTAAACTCTTTCGATATGGCCAAGATTCAATCAATGATGACCCAAAGTCCAGACGACCCGTTGAAGCTCGAACTGAAGACACTGTGCGAATAATCGAAAATTTGGTACTAAAAGATCGGCGTGTAAAGATTTCTGCCATTGCCAATCAAGGTTGTATATTCAAAACAAGTTTTGCATGACGATTTAGGGATGAAGAAGGTGTTTACACGGTGAATAATCGGAGTACTTACACCTGAACAAAAAATGTACAGAAAAGAAGTTTCTCAAGAAATTGTGGTCGAGTTAGAGAGGGACAAAACATTTTTATCTCGAATTGTCATCGTGGATGAAACTTGGGTATATTACTGGAGCCCTCCTAATAAACAAGAATCCATGTAGTGGGTTCATAAGGGCTGTCCACCACCAAAACAGACCAAGACACAGTTTTCTGAAAAAAAAAACAGATGGCAACTGTTTTGTGGGATGCTTAAGGAGTTTTGCTTATTGAATATATGACGAGATGGTCTACCATGGAGAGGCCTAAAAATTTAAAAACTGCTCCGAAGGAAAAACATCCGAATTCGTATCCACAAAAAAAAACGCTGCTGCACAACAATTGTCGGGTTCATAAGTTCAGCAGAGAATCAATGACTGTGGGTTTGTAGAGTTAAGGCGTCCATCTTATAGCCCCGACCTAGCTCCGTCAGGCTTCTTCTTATTCAAAAATTTTAATTTTAATTTTTTCCAGAAAATCACATTTGGATTGATCCACTATTCGCTATTGAGAGTGAAGTGATTAACAGTGAAGAATTATAGGTGGCGAAATACTACCATAGCAAGGTCATTGCATACATTTTCCCACGCAAATAGTAGAATTAGAATTGCAGCGATAGTCTGACAGGGTTATACCATCTATTAGAATCTGTTATATTTCTGTAGTTTTCTATTATCAGATAAAAGTTTATCGAATATTTCACTAACGATTCCTGACTTCAAATGTTCCTGCAGACTTTCGTTCGTGCATCGCTTGTATGTAAGTATAATATCGGATCTATAATAAAATATGCATCACAGTATTCTGCCAATTCATCATTATTTTTAGTATTATTTATTTATGCTGAGCTGAGGAAAACATAAACCCCAGTAGCGCAGCTTTCATCCACTGCACCGTCTATGCATGCATACTTCCCAAAAGTGTGCACAGTTTAAATCGTGCACGGAATCTAAATAGCTGCATAATAAATTTCTACTGTAAACGGTAATGGTAGCACAGCAAATCTATCAAGAAGACGTAGGTACCTAACGGTTTCGGTTTTTGTAGATTAACTGTTTATGTCGCATATAAAAGCGGAATTTGCAAAGTTTGCTCTGTCTGCTTATTCTTTATTATGCTTAACACTTATATAGACCGTATTAAGTAAACCACCATTTTAAAGTTTAAGGCGCCTTAAAAGTATATTAATTTGAAACTTTGTATTCCTATATTACTTGATCAACTTCATTTTTGGAATTTGTTTTTAAACTTGTATTACTTGCTATGCGTATCGTCATTTACTTTTAAGTTGCTGCATTTTCTTCAATCGACAGACCACCTTTGTAGTTCAAAGGCACTGAAGGCATAACCTTTCCTCTGATATATCCTCGTCTTTGACGTATTTGCCAGTCATCTCAAAATACTAGAATGTTCTTGTGCTGACATTGTTTGCAAATAATTATACCTTCATACAACTATCTACTGTGAGCGGTTGTCTTATGAACGGATGCTACTTTCTACGGTGTTATTAAATCGTTTGGTGTATGTGAATAGATTCTTGCTAGAATGTTTACACAATCTCGTATCTTCTAGATAGCATGTATCTGCTAATTCTTCCCTAAATGAACCGTTTCAAGATACTTAGGACTAATCATGTACCTCTTCTCTAGAATCTATAAGTGAATCTGCTGAAAAAAATGGTTTTTAACGCCAAACATGTATTAGTGTTACTATAGAGTAGGCGAGCATAATATCTACAAAATATGACAACTCTAGTATGGTCTACAACCTCAAAGGCAAATTTTTGCGACATAAAAGTCTCCATATAATGGCCACCTTGAGTCTGAGTGATTAACTGAGTTCATCAGCTTGATGCAATCTCTATGTGGTCAGCCTTAGTGTACCCTGGAGAGATCCAAAAGTTTATAAATTTGTTGCTGATGGAGATCGACCACCAGTTAGGGTGAGAGGTACATTTTCCGCTGATGCTTGGTAAAAGTAGAAACCAGAAACAAAACAAGAACAGGTAGCAGAAAATAAGAAGGGAAATGAAACAACATCAAACACAGACAATAGTCTGACATAAACTTTATCTTGTTCTAGCACGGTATTCCTTCACTGCCGGAAACGTCTACTACCCCATCGACGATCAAAAATTTAAATACTAAAAACAAAAAAGGTAAGACAAGAAGACGTCAACGTATCGAAGTATGGAAAATATGACACACAAGAGA